>JADBJO010032975.1:0-15083 GCA_016801955.1 Conus betulinus
TTCAATTTGTATAGACATCAAAAGACACAGTGCATGAAATAACCTATGCATAGCCTGTGTTGATTACCAAATCAGTGGCAGTGATATAGACCTGTTGAATTAGGTCAAAACAGATTCACATACTGTCACAAAAAAATGTGCCCCATCTCTTATGTCCCAGCAATGTCTTGAGATTTGGATTGCCTGTATAACTTTGTTTCTGGTTAACATCTTCCTCCTTTTTGGGCAGGAGCCCAGGCTACCCATTGACGACCTCCTGGGACGTTCCACCACAACAATGGCAGGCACAGCGGAGTGAATATGGCAACACCAATTCGGGATAGCTCACCAGGAGGCATTTGATCGTCTACATGACATCTAGCCATGATCTCCAGGTTGGCGACCATGTCTACGTGCACGACTGGTTCTAGGCCGCAACAGGATCCAGGACTTCTGCCAGCCTGACACCACACACTGTGTCACCGCCAACCCAACATAACCTGGTGTATGCTGTCCTGCCCAGGTGGCCAAGGGAGGGTCGTGAACCAAAGAGACCTCCTCCTAGCCGCTAATCTCCCAGATGAGGAACCAGAGAGCCTTTGCCATGGCAACAACCTGCACCTTTTCCGCTGACGCCTTGGACACTGACTCCGAAGAAGAGATGTTGTTGACGCCACCTCCACGTCCGAGGGCACAGGAAGCAACTGGCGCCTAGTCCCCCTCATCTTCCAGCTGATGTTCTCCCTCCACCAACCCCAGTGCCTGCTCCACGGAGGTCACAACGCCTCAAGAATGAGGTAAGGCTCTAGATGAGCAAAGACTGAACATAACGTACGTGGAGGTTACCCTGCTACCCATAGACAGATATCGTGACTCCCGATTATACATTAAGGCATTAAGGCATAATTTTTGTGCCATAATATCATCATTTTTCCCCATGATTACGTATTCATGCTTGCTATTAGCAGCTATATTTTCATTAAGATAATTTTGTTTCAAGCCTATGCTGACTATACTCCATAGCTGACGCTTTGGCTCAGATGCACAAACAGAGCGCATAACATTCTGGCATGATGCGTAGAGCATAATCGGGTAGGTGTCCTCGTCATTTATCCCCCAGGTTCAAAATTCCAGCAGTGTCCAGCCATTTCCCACGCCAGAAATAAAGCATAATTTGCCATCACAAACGTTAGGTTACACTTGACGGAGGGGGGGGGGGGGGGGGGGGGGGGGGGGGGGGGGGGGGGTATGGGGTGGGTAGAGTTGGGAGAGAAGGGATGGTTATGGAGTAAGATGTTTTTGTTTTTTTTTTCACTTTTTTTTGTGGCATCAGTTGTCGGATCAATGGAGCACCTAAGGCGGTGACTTTTCCCTCCTAAGGCCGAAATCCACCTCTTCATTTTTTGGTGCTTCACGTTGTCCTCTTCATCAGTCAAAAAAAGGCGAAAAAAAATGTCCATAACTGGCTTTTTTTCTTTCCTTTTTTTCTTCCATTTCTTTCTTTCTTTCTTTTTTTTTTAAAGAACCAGTCAGTTACACACCATGCATGGAATATTTTTGCTGATTTTAGTGTTGTGGCGTTTGATAAATGTGTCCAGGTTTGTTTATGTTCTAATGTGAGGTATACTGGCACACTCACTCTGATAATGTGCTGGTTATACAAAGAAAACAACAGACAGACAGAGAAAAAGAAGGAAAGAAAGGAAGGAAGGGAAGAAGAAGAGGAAGAAAGAAACAACACAAAAAAAAAAAGAAAAAGAATTCGTTGCTGTGTAAAGACAAACTAAATAACAAAATAAATGTACAGTTGTTAAGTAAATGTGAAACAATAATCTTCAGGCCTAGATGTCACCAGGTTGAATACACTGAATACAGCGTAAAGATTTCCTTTCGCCTCTTCTACTCTCTCCCGTGTTCCCGAACGTTCCCCAAAAGCCCTCCTTGGAAGACGAAAACATCCAAGAATGACCGAAGGAACAAGCGAACACGGAACGAAAGGATAAATAAGGTTTTTCGTACTACATTCACAAGTAAGCTAGTCTCGCACCTGCCAGTTCCCCAGAAACGCCATCCTTACAGTGAAGAAGAAACGGGAGGGGGAGGGGGGGGGGGGGGCGTGGAAGGGGGCGGGGGGAGGGAGGAGCTGCGAGGAGGACGTGAGGAAAGACTGGAAGCGAGACAGCCAGTTTATGTGTGTGTGTGTGTGTGTGTGTGTGTGTGTGTGTGTGTGTGTGTGAGAGAGAGAGAGAGAGAGAGAGAGAGAGAGAGAGAGAGAGAGAGAGAGAGAGTGCTCGCGCGTGCGTGCATATATGTGATTGTGTGTGCGCGTGCATATGAGTGCATGGACGTGCGTGCGCACAGATTGCGGGCGTACAAAATCATGGGTAAATAGTCGAGGCATATACAGATTTATAACTCCTCTCCGCAAATATATGTAGTTCTAGAATGAATAAGCAAAGATACAGTGAATCACGAATTTCCCCCATCCCCACCCCATTCCGCGAAAGGAAATGAGATGAGTTAACAATTGAATTAATGAATGAAACATTGAAATTTGGAAACATGAACTAACAGTGATAATGAATAACTATATAAGAGAAACCCAACTACTAACCAACCGACACAGGCCAACAAAGTAAAAAAGAGGGCAGAGAAAAAGGAGAGCTGGCGCCGGAGGAGGCGGAGGGGGGTGGAGAGTGAGGGGGTGTGCGCGTTGACGTTGCCGGAATAAGCTGGAAGATGAGGGCAGGTATGAACTAGCTCCTGATATTGAATTCTTGTTCAAAGATTGATTGCAATGAGAATGCAGTGTCTTTTGACAAATACTGACAGACATTTTTCCAACTAATAGAATGAAATCGATGTATACATATTTTCCACGTGGGCAGACTGAACTGTTCACAACAAACAGAACATCAGTGACTGACAACCTTAGTCTAATATTTGTTTCTACATAAATTTTCTGCATTCATAATGAAAAATAGCGGCTCTTTTGAATTTATTCCTGAGACCTCTTACATTCAAAGAACACATATGTATTTTGTCCATTGGAAGCGATATACGCATATTACACAATACCTTTTCCGAATTCCATACTCAATGTCCGTTAATCACGTGAGGCCGAAGCCATGAGATCTCTCTGAGGAGGTAGGTGTCTACCCACACTGGTCGCTTACCTCAGTGTTTGTACTGCGGGGAGTCTGATGGGTGGATTTACCACTGTCCTTTTTCAAGTGATTACTCCTCCCCACCACCTCTTCAGGGCTGGACCCCCCCTTGGATCGCCGGCGTTTAGGGGTCTCTGACCTGCTCCGGGACAGGCTCTCCAGCTGCAGGGAAGCAGAGAGTGTGGCCTGATGCTCGCTGGGCCTGCCTCTGGCTGCACAGTCCTCCCATCTGCGGCAGTCATCGGGCTGGTCGCTGTCCATCAGCGCGGTGTCACCCACTCCGGGTGTGTCCTCTCTGTCCTCGGCTGGAGTCCCCTGTAAAAAAAAAAAAAAAACAAAAAAAAAAATGGCACAGAGGATCCCCGCGCTTATGGCCGGATTGTCTGCACTCACGGCAAACAACCTTTTTTTTGCACACTGAGGCATGGTGGCTCTGTCCCTGGCAAGGTTTTTTTTTTGGTTTTTTTTTTTCTGAGCTAACTTTGTTCTTTGTGATAGATTTTAGCCCAGAAGAGACTTGCTTTGAGGAGCTTGTCCAGAGGCACATCAGGGACAGTGATGAACACGAACCTCCGCCCCGTTAGAAATGGGTAAGTGTTCCGTCTGCATCCCTCGCTCTCTCTGTTTTGACTGAAGAGCGCAACTCGCACCCTACCATTGCTAGAGAATGTTCGACGTCTGAGTCGGCCACTGATAGGGTACGTTGTTGACTCGCACTTTGGTTGTTGGCTTCTCCTCCCCTGTGTCACTCTTCAGAGTAAAGGGTTAGTATTAGCAAGTTGTACTGTTGTCCCTCTTACCCTCATACCCCGAGTCAGGAGCTGATTTCTCGCCTCTGTCGTTGTGGGATAGATCCTCCAGAGGCCGTTTATCTGTTGCACCCTGACTATCGATCCCTGTCTGGCTGACCTCTCGCCTGCCAAGCAAATTTCAATGACTGTAGGTCTGTTGTTGCTTGCGTCAGGGATGTCTTTGACCTTAATGGAGACTGGATTGACGCCAGTAGTTATTCTTGTAAATACAACGGACGAAACGGTCAACAAACGAAATCTTAGAGTTGCTGTGGTAAACCACTGTGTCGATTCGGAGTGGCGAAAAAAACGGCAAAGTCGAAAAAAATGAGTCAGCTCATGAACTTTGCTGCGTGCTTGGAGCAAGCAAAAACCATGACCGCTCGACACGGCTGCTATCATCGAATCCCAGGAGTAAGATGTAGGTAATAGGGGGAAAGGTGGTATGCATAATACGTAAGAGAATAATGAACTCATGATGAAAAGAAGTGAAACGAGTGAATGCTAAAGCAGCTTTCCATTAATATGTTATCCTCTATTGTGGGAATAAATGTGGACATAGCCAAAACAAGCCCCTGTGAGACGTTCAAAGCATGGAATAGGGATTTTTTTTTTGTTTGGCCTCCACATGCAATTGTCCACAAGGCCACTGAGCAACTGACCTCTCATTTGTTGTGCAGACATTACCAAGGCGTGGCTCCAGCAGTTCGATTCCTGCTTCAGCCAGCCAAGGATTTCAGCACCTCATGCCTTTGATGCCTGACTGCGCTGGTGTCTGCTGATCCTGTTTCCTGAGTGCACCTCTTCCTCCTCTGTGCGTGTTACTGATTCAGTCGAGAAAACATCGAGGAAGAAATCAAGAAATGAAACAATCTCAGTGCGTGTATCCTTTTGGCATTTCTCCTGTGAAATGGTACCGATCCAGTCTGTGCGATATTTGAATTAATGTGCTCGTCTTCATTGCTGGCATACCGATTTGTGGACTTGGTGGTATGTTGTTATGTTACTGCGTGACATTCTGGGTGTTGTATCATGCATCCATAACATGTGTGATGGGCTTTGTGGATGATTTTCTCACTTGAATAAAGTACAGTTTGATATGTTAAAGGGGGCTAAAAAGTATTCTACATCACACTTCCCATCTTCCATCAGCTATTCCATTTCATTGTGTTCCACGTTTTCATCCATTCGCCTGGATCAGCCCCCAGTCCCAATTCCAAAACGAAATCTGAGCGCAGTCCCAGTTGCTGCTCCACCTATGGAAATGTATTCTTCCATGTTTTCCACAGTTTACGAGATACCGCAAGATTGATAACTGGCCTTGTTTGTAATCTATTCATATTCCTAGAAAATCCACCTCGGACTGTTTAAACGTCATATACTCGCTCTGATCTTGTTATTTTGGTAGGACTCCACCAGCTACCTGGCGTACACAGCTTTCAGGAAGAAGTGTGGGAATTGGGAGAAAGTAAAAAACAACCAAAGTTGTGGCTAGAAACCTAGAAATATGCGTCACTGCATCAGAAAAAGGGGCAGGACATTTGCAGAAATAGGAAGATAATGAACAAGATGAGAAGGATGGTCAGTGAAGTGGTACACAGCAGTAATGGAGAAAGATATATTCATGGAAGGAGGTGGAAAATAGAAACAGAAGACAGAAGAAGAGAGAAATGTGCTGAGGAAAGATAACTTGAGAAGATCGCTCATTGGGAATTTGAGGTCAGGATGGGAAGATATTGATGAAAATGAGATGGGTCGCAAAGCTGTTAGAAATTAAAAAAAGGACATAAGTTGGTGTCCACTCTCCAGTGTCTGTTTGCCTCTGTAATTTTACGTATTATTTGTGGCAATGACATGCTTTTCATTTGCTTATGCCCTTTTTTTTTTCTTGTGAAAAATCAATGAAAAGCCAGTTGTTTGTAGCACAGCCTAATTTTATCTTCTCAAGATATTAACAGTTTAGCTAAATCACATACAGAGAGAGATGTTGTTTGTGTCCTTTTCAGTATTTTTTGTTTTTTTGGTTTGTTTTTGGTAATCTGACTTTTTTAAGCAATTTTTTGTTTGTGATATTGACAAACCAGAAAAAAAAGCTTTGTTTGTGAACTAGGTCATAATGATTACAACTCAGAAAGAAAAAAAAAAAAAGAAAGAAAGGAATGAAAACTTGAAAACTGTGTGTCGTTGGGGGTATAATCAACAAAATTCAAAAATGAGGAATTCCAACCAGTTTTCTTTCTTGTCTTCTCTCCTTTCATTCCTTGTTCACTCCTCTTTCTTTTTCCTTCCACGCTTTCCACTGTCTACCCGACCCTTTCCATTTTCCCTTGCTGACCCTGATCCTACTCAGTCCAGTCCTTGCTTTGTTTTTTTTGACCCCCCCCCCCCCCCCCCCCCCGCTCCTTGTTCCCTTCCCACCCCTCCATCCATGCTCTACCTCATTACCATCCACTTCTGTTTATTCCTTTCACGTCTCTTATCCAAATTTGGCCACTGTAACCCAGTATCACATACCCTATTCCCTCACTAACCTTCCCTTCTCGAGCATGCGCGAGCGCACACACACGCACGCGCGCACACACACACGCCCTCCTAAACGCCTCTTATTTCCAGCATTGGCTACCCAGTTCATTCCCCATTTCGTCTTCTCATCCATTCTTTTTTTTCATAAAAGTGGGAACATAAACTGGAATGGCCCCATGCCTTGTCATTGCCATTGGTTGTAGACTCGCTTTCCTGCCATACTTACCTCTTCGTATCCTCACCGACCACCCCTACCCACTGTCACGCCTTGTGAGACTGTAGACTCTCTTCCCTACCATGTCCATCTCTTTGAATTCTTAATGACCCGCGTTATGTACTATCATACCTTCAGGTCATGGACTCCATTCATTGCTATGTCCATTTCTTCCTGTCCTAACTGGCCACCCCTATCCATGGTCATATCTTCTGAGGTCATGGGCTCCATTCACTGCCATGTCCATCTCTTTCTATTCTAAACGACCTCCCTTATCTATTGTCATACCTTTTGATCTCATAGACTGCCTTCCCTGTTATGACCATCTCTATCGTAACCATCACCCCTATCCACTTTCACCCGTGTGTGTGTGTGTGTGTGTGTGTGTGTGTGTGTGTGTGTGTGTGTGTGTGTGTGTGTGTGTCATGTTCATGGTGAAAAATGGTGATCTTTCTTGAGAATGAACCCCAGTTCCTGCCGCTCTATTCAAAACCCTCTTTATTCATTTCTTCTTACAGTTAATCTCATATTTCATTTTTTTTTCCATTGCATTTCGTCTGTCTTATTCAGATTAACATGTGAACAGACCCTCCGAAATCATCTACTCCCTTCCTCAACTCTTTTCAGTCTCCTTGTCTCATTCTTGCACTTCTCCATACGCACACTTTTGTTGTTGTCACCTCCCTTACCATCTATAACTTCTCTTTTCCTCACTTCTCCATTTATCCTGTCTGTTTTTATCTCTTTGCAAGGGTTCACTCTTTTCCTGTTTTGTGTGTCCTCCAGAGTTCATCGTTGGCATTTCCTTCTGACTTCAACAGTCAGTTTTACCATTGTCATCATCCCTTCTGCTGCTATACAGTCTTCATTGTTAAGTCCCTTTGAGCTTTCAGTCACTGCTTATTTGCAATGTATTGCTGTTTTTCTATCCATTGATGCATTGAACTAAAAATGTACACTCTTCTAGCTCTCTCTCTCCGATTTTACCAACCATTCATTCCCACAGCTGTTCCAACACATTCTGCTCAAAACCATTTACATTCCAGTTCGTATTGTAATCGTGGTTATGCCATTTTCCTGCTTTACATCCTTTGCTGCTTTCTCATTTCAGTAATTTTTCGCTGCCCTTTTTCAGCGTTCCAATCAACCTTCCAGCTATCCCTTTTGTGTCTTGAAATTTATGTACTTCCCAAAATTGGCTCTTTCCCACAAAGGTTCAGTATACAAAATCATTCTTTTCCTATTTCATTTACTTGCATTTGGTTTGCTACTTCTTTGACAAAACTGTTTTTGTTTGTCCCAATGTTTCATGTTTATTTTTTTTAGTAGTTCCCTTTCCCCAAATCGCAAACTTTAGTATTCTCTCACATGGTGCAGCTACTTTTTTTTTTTTTTTTTCTTTTTTTTTTTTTTTTTTTTTTTTTTTTCTATAGCTCAAGATGGTTTCTTTGATTTCTATCCACTTACATTCTACCTGCTTCTTGAGACATTCACATCTTTTTGTTAAAAACACAATACAGAGTGGGGATTAAATGCCAGTTAAAAAAAACACAATACAGAGTGGGGATTAATGCCATATTTCATACACAGGAGAAAACAGACACATGTGTTTTTTCAGCACCAATTTATCTTCTCCAGAAGTCACAAACATGACATAAAATTCACGAAACGGTATTTCAAAACTATACAGATTGCAGTCTGCTTCTTTCATTTGGGAGGAGGAGGGGGTGTGTTTATCACCGTTACACCTTTTGTATGCCATATGGAGGTGGGGGACTCAGGTGGCTGGACGCACCACTTATTTGCCAGCTCCATGGCAGTACCTCCCCTCCCACCTTTCTGCTGCCGTTCCCATTCGTTCTTCTGGAAACTCGACGTTTTGCTTAAATTTGTGAACCTTCTTGAAATATTCACATTTTTTTTGTGATTAGTGTTAGGAGCCAAAATGCCACTAAACACACGATACAGAATGGAACTTAATGCTTTACTTGATACACAGGAGAAAACAGACATGTGATTTTTGAGCACCAATTTATCTTCTCCAGAAGTCACAAACATGACATAAAAATGCACGAAACGGTATTTTCAAACTATACAGATTGCAGTCTGTTTCTTTCATTTGGGAGGAGGAGGGGGTGTGTTTATCACCGTTACACCTTTTGTATGCCATATGGAGGTGGGACTCAGGTGGCTGGACGCACCACTTATTTGCCAGCTCCATGGCAGTACCTCCCCTCCCACCTTTCTGCTGCCGTTCATTTTGTTCTTATAGAAAATTGAAAGTTTTGCTTAAATTGTAAACCTTCCTATTTTGGAATCGTGTTGAATCTTGAATTGAAAGCTGTCACCATTCATCTCCTATGGAACATTTAGCTAGGAATGAGGAGGAGGATGGGTGCATCACTTCATATTCCCAGCTCACTGCAATATCAGCTTTGCATCTGCATCAGTTCCTGCCTGAAACAAACATGCTTTTCACTGCATTTTTGCTCCATTACCAGCCAGACTGTAAATGTAAAACTGAACGCTGCTTCATTTACTGTTTATGTGTGGTCTTTTCCATCCTCCTTATTTCCACTTTACTACTTGTTTACAGACATGCAAGACATCCTGTGTTTTAAGTTTTCTCCATGCTGTTCTTCTCTGTCTGTCCCGTTTTCTTCCTGCCCCTGTGAGATCTTGTGCAGAGGCAATCTGTTGTCATCCTTACCTGTCCCCCTCTCCCCCACTCCATTTCCCCAGCATTCCAGCTCTCAGTATCCAGCCTGTTCAGATTCCACCTTTCATTCCCACACCTGTTCACCCCATGATCAATGCTGTACAGGACCATCCACATTTCATTTCCTCTTTCAGTCTTTGTTAACCTGCTCTCCAATCATCATTTTCCAGGGCATCCTCCTCAAGCCGGGTATTCGATTCCTTTTACTCATTCATATTTCTTCACCTCAGTTCAAGTGACTCGCTTCCATTTTTTTTTCACCAAATCCAGCTCAGTTTTTCTGTATCCTTGCTGTCACAATTTACTTTTCAGATCACACTGCCCCCCCCCCCCCCCCCCCCCCCCCCCCCCCCCCCCCCCCCCCCGTCTGTCTCTTAGTACTTTACTTCCCTTTTCTCTCTGTTCTAACTTCCACATTACCTTCATTGTGTTCTCCTTGTCTCATTCTTGCACTTCTCCGTACGCACACTTTTGTTGTCACCTCCCTTACCATCTATAACTTCTCTTTTCCTCACTTCTCCATTTATCCTGTCTGTTTATCTCTTTGGCAAGGTTTCACTCTTTTCCTGTTCTGTGTCCTCCAGAGTTCATCGTTGGCATTTCCTTCTGACTTCAACAGTCAGTTTTACCATTGTCACCATCCCTTCTGCTGCTATGCAGTCTTCATTGTTAAGTCCCTTTGAGCTTTCAGTCACTGCTATTTGCAATGTATTGCTGCTTTTCTATCCATTGATGCGTTGAACTAAACGAGTCAATATACACTCTTCTAGCTCTCTCCGATTTTACCAACCATTCCCTCAGCTGTTCCAACACATTCTGCTCAAAACCATTTACATTCTAGGTCAGTTCCTATTGTAATCATGGTTATGCCATTTTCCTGCTTTACAACCTTTGCTGCTTCACCTCTTTCAGTGATTTTTCGCTGTGTGTGTGTGTGTGTGTGTGTGGTGTGTGTGTGTGTGTGTGTTGTGTGTGTGTGTTTCAGCGTTCCAATCAACCTTCCAGCTATCCCTTTTATGTCTTGAAATTAATCTTCTCCCCAAATTGGCACTTCCCCACAAAGGTTCAGTATACAAAATCATTCTTTCCAATTTTCTTTTACTTGCATTTGGTTTGCTACTTCTCCTTTGACAAAACTGTTTTTGTTTGTCCCAATGTCTCATGTTTTTTTTTAGTAGTTTCCCTTTCCCAAAATCGCAAACTTTAGTATTCTCACATGATGCAGCATCACTTTTTTTTTTTTTCTTTAGCTCAAGATGGTTTCTTTGATTTCTATCCACTTACATTGCACCTGCTTCATGAGACAATCACATCTTTTTGTTAAAAAAAAAACACAGAGGGGAGATTAATGCCAGTTAAAACACACAATACAGAGTGGAAATTAATGCCATATTTGATACACAGGAGAAAACAGACATGTGATTTTTCAGCACCAATTTATCTTCTCCAGAAGTCACAAACATGACATAAAAATTCACGAAACGGTATTTTCATACTATACAGATTGCAGTCTGCTTCTTTCATTTGGGAGGAGGAGGGGGTGTGTTTATCACCGTTACACCTTTTGTATGCCATATGGAGGTGGGACTCAGGTGGCTGGACGCACCACTTATTTGCCAGCTCCATGGCAGTACCTCCCCTCCCACCTTTCTGCTGCCGTTCCATTTTGTTCTTATAGAAAATGAAAGTTTTGCTTAAATTTGTAAACCTTCCTATTTTGGAATCGTGTTGAATCTTGAATTGAAAGCTGTCACCATTCATCTCCTATGGAACATTTAGCTAGGAATGAGGAGGAGGATGGGTGCATCACTTCATATTCCCAGCTCACTGCAATATCAGCTTTGCATCTGCATCAGTTTCCTGCCTGAAACAAACATGCTTTTTCACTGCATTTTGCTTCCATTACCAGCCAGACTGTAATGTAAACTGAACGGTGCTTCATTTACTGTTTATGTGTGGTCTTTTCCATCCTCCTTATTTCCACTTTACTACTTGTTTACAGACATGCAAGACATCCTGTGTTTTTAAGTTTTCTCCATGCTGTTCTTCTCTGTCTGTCCCGTTTTTCCTGCCCCTGTGAGATCTTGTGCAGAGGCAATCTGTTGTCATCCTTACCTGTCCCCTCTTCCCACTCCATTTCCCCAGCATTCCAGCTCTCAGTATCCAGCCTGTTCAGATTCCACCTTTCATTCCCACACCTGTTCACCCCATGATCAATGCTGTACAGGACCATCCACATTTCATTTCCTCTTTCAGTCTTTGTTAACCTGCTCTCCAATCATTTTCCAGGGCATCCTCTCAAGCCGGGTATTCGATTCCTTTTTACTCATTCATACTTCTTTCACCTCAGTTCAAGTGACTCGCTTCCATTTTTTTTTGACCAAATCCACCTCCATTTTTCTGTATCCTTGCTGTCACAATTTTATACTTTCAGATCACCCTCCCACACCCCCCCCCCCCCCCCCCCCCCCCCCCCCCCCCCCCCCCCCCCCCCCCCCCCCCCCCCCTCTTAGTAGTACTTTACTTCCCTTTTTTCTCTCTGTTCTAACTTCCACATTACTTCATTGTGTTCTCCTTGTCTCATTCTTGCACTTTCTGTACGCACACTTTTGTTGTCACCTCCCTACCATCTATAACTTCTCTTTTCCTCACTTCTCCATTTATCCTGTCTGTTTATCTCTTTGGCAAGGTTTCACTCTTTTCCTGTTCTGTGTCCTCCAGAGTTCATCGTTGGCATTTCCTTCTGACTTCAACAGTCAGTTTTACCATTGTCATCATCCCTTCTGCTGCTATGCAGTCTTCATTGTTAAGTCCCTTTGAGCTTTCAGTCACTGCTTATTTGCAATGTATTGCTGCTGCTTTTCTATCCATTGATGCGTTGAACTAAACGAGTCAATATACACTCTTCTAGCTCTCTCCGATTTTACCAACCATTCCCTCAGCTGTTCCAACACATTCTGCTCAAAACCATTTACATTCTAGGTCAGTTCCTATTGTAATCATGGTTATGCCATTTTCCTGCTTTACAACCTTTGCTGCTTCACCTCTTTCATAATTTTTTCGCTGTGTGTGTGTGTGTGTGTGTGTGTGTGTGTGTGTGTGTGTGTGTGTGTGTGTTTCAACGTTCCAATCAACCTTCCAGCTATCCCTTTATGTGTCTTGAAATTAATCTTCTCCCCAAATTGGCACTTCCCCACAAAAGGTTCAGTATACAAAATCATTCTTTCCAATTTTCTTTTACTTGCATTTGGTTTGCTACTTCTCCTTTGACAAACTGTTTTTTGTTTGTCCCAATGTCTCATGTATTTTTTTAGTAGTTTTCCTTTCCCTAAAAATCGCAAACTTTAGTATTCTCACATGATGCAGCATTACTTTTTTTTCTTTAGCTCAAGATGGTTTCTTTGATTTCTATCCACTTACATTCACCTGCTTCATGAGACAATCACATCTTTTTGTTAAAAAAAAAATACAGAGGGGAGATTAATGCAGTTAAAAAACACACAATACAGAGTGGAAATTAATGCCATATTTGATACACAGGAGAAAACAGACATGTGATTTTTCAGCACCAATTTATCTTCTCCAGAAGTCACAAACATGACATAAAAATGCACGAAAAAACGGTATTTTCATACTATACAGATTGCAGTCTGCTTCTTTCATTTGGGAGGAGGAGGGGGTGTGTTTATCACCGTTACACCTTTTGTATGCCATATGGAGGTGGGACTCAGGTGGCTGGACGCACCACTTATTTGCCAGCTCCATGGCAGTACCTCCCCTCCCACCTTTCTGCTGCCGTTCCATTTTGTTCTTCTGGAAACTCGACGTTTTGCTTAAATTTGTGAACCTTCTTGAAATATTAACATCTTTTTGTGATTAGTGTTAGGAGCCAAAATGCCACTAAACACACGAAACAGAATGGAACTTAATGCTTTTCTTGATACACAGGAGAAAACAGACACGTGATTTTTTTGAGCACCAATTTATCTTCTCCAGAAGTCACAAACATGACATAAAAATGCACGAAACGGTATTTTCAAACTATACAGAGATTGCATTTCTGCTTGGTCTTGGTGATGGTGGGGGGGGGGGTGGTGTTCATACCCATCACACATTTGTATATGCCATATGGAGCTGGGAATTAGGTGGGTTGGGCGCACCACTTATTTGCCAGCTCCATGGCAATACCTCCCCCCCACCCACCTTTCTGCTGCCGTTCCATTTTGTTCTTATACAAATAAAGTTTTGCTTAATTTGTAAACCTTCCTATTTTGGAATCGTGTTGAATCTTGAATTGAAAGCTGTCACCATTCATCTCCTATGGAACATTTAGCTAGGAATGAGGAGGAGGATGGGTGCATCACTTCATATTCCCAGCTCACTGCAATATCAGCTGTGCATCTGCATCAGTTCCTGCCTGAAACAAACATGCTTTTCACTGCATTTTGCTTCCATTACCAGCCAGACTGTAAATGTCAACTGAACGGTGCTTTTCCCCCTTCTCCCCTGTGAGTGAGATCTTGTCCAGAGACATTCTGTTGTCATCCTTACCTGTCCCCTCTTCCCACTCCATTTTCCCCAGCATTTCCAGCTCTCAGTATCCAGCCTGTTCAGATTTCCACCTTTCATTCCCACACCTGTTCACCCCATGATCAATGCAATACAGGACCATCCACATTTCATTTTCCTCTTTGAGTCTTTTGTTAACCTGCTCTCCAATCATTTTCCATGGCATCCTCTCAAGCTGGTTATTCATTCCTTTTACTCATTCATGCTTCTTCACCTCAGTTCAAATAACTCGTTTCTGTTTCTTTTTGACCAAATCCACCTCCATTTTTCTGTATCCCTTGCCGTCACACAATTTTACTTTCAGATCACACTGCTCACATATGAAAGATTTATAATGTATTCATGCAGTGTAAGTGTGTGACCAGTGTATTGCTCATATAATCGTATGTCTTTTGTGGAGGTGCGGGATGGGTGTATGGGATGGATATGGTATTATTCAACCAAAATGCCCAGAAAATTAACCATGTCCTGCAATACTAATAATGTCCATTCCCAACTGTCAGTATACCCTTTTTCTTTCTGTAACTGATGTTTACTATTTCTTATCTCATTTGAAGGAGACAACGTTGTAGATGTGATGGAATTGATGATAACATTCTAAAACTTTCAGCTCCAACAACGCCCTTCAAAGTTGCAAAAAGTTGTTCCCGTGTACAATAAAAAAACAACAAAAAAAAAAAAAAAAAACAAAAACAAAAAAAAAAAAAAAACAAAAAAAAAACCAAAAAAACAAACGCACACACAACAAACGAAACAAAACCCCAAGACAAACTTAGTGTGAACTTAGTGGGTTAGGTCAGTGGGTAGTTTAGTGGGAATTAGTGGTGATAGTGGAGTGTTGAGGGGAGTAACTTAGAACTTAGTTAGTGGGAGTGGGCGAATTACTGACATATTACAAATCATTGAAATACACATTCTCCCTCTTGAGCTGGTGTTCTCTCATTCTCTGGAACTGGAGCATTGCGTGTTGTGTGCTTTCATTGTATACTAACGGATTTTCCTTGGCGTTGTCGATTATATCATTTACAAAGGAAAATCTTTTTTGCGGTGTGCTGTGTTGGAATTTCCCTTTTTGAAGAACTTTTTTGACGGGAAAATGAAAAGAGGAAAGAACTGGAAAC
>JADBJO010032976.1:0-15081 GCA_016801955.1 Conus betulinus
ATCTGAAAGGCATAGCGATAGATACGAGTGGTGGGGAGAAGGGGGGAAGGAGAAGAGAGAGAGAAGGTGGCGAGTTAAATCACGGTTTTGAGGACGTTAATTTTGTGCATACAGTAGTAGCATACATGGACAAGGGGGAAATTGCAGAGGAACATTTTGCCAGTTTAGCACGATTTGTCTGGAAATATAGAGCAGTGTCACTCCTACAAGAAGAACAAGTAATACTTGAATGGGTTTGTCGCACCGGACATAGCTAGAGTGTCTCTACACTGTGCCCATACTTTCACACTCCGCTCATCTTACACAGTGTTGACACTTATCGACCTGTTCCTTAAATCATCTTACAAGTTAATGTATTTATCCAAACCCTCGCCTTTTGCCTTCCCTCTCCAGACACCTCTCTCATTACAATCCAGTTAATTGGTTCAAGCTTCCTCCTGACTAATGTTTGTGGGGCCGTGGTAAGCTTCCATCTTTCCTATTCTGCTGTGTACACTGCGTTTGCCTCTCCGACAAAGTCGCTTTGAAGTGTTTCAAATTATCAAGGCGGACGTGACTTTTTCTCTTGCGAGATAGAGACTGGTGCACACTTTAACGACTGACAACGCATTAAATCTCAGCAACTTCCTGGTAGAACCTTTACAACACAAATCGGACAGTGGTGCCTGTGGCCCTGCACACACCCGAGCATTGAACCAAAATGCTTGTTTGTACCGGGACTTTGCAACCTTTCTTCTGCTATCAGAGGTGTGTACCTGTGGAATCGGTTCTCTGAAATCAATGACTTCTCACCGCCTAATGTCCTTTTCTCTCAAATACAGGTCAATAGGGAGTAATGAAAATAGTAATACACGGATACTGCCCACTGTACGTCTTGTGACCATCATGTGAACCTATGTCGACTGTCCCACTGTGTCCCATATGCCGCTAGCCCGACCACTCTTTGTATGCACCCTGATGAACCTCTAGAACTTTCCCCACCTAAACAGTGGCAATTTTACAAAAGAAACCACGGATTGTAGTCATCACTGGCACAGTAATTCCTTTGCACATGCCGTCATGCCCAACCTTGCTGAATTCACAGTTCATGACACTCTTTAGAGTATCCATAATGCATGAGAGGAGAGAAATGAGTGGGGGGGGGAGCGGGCTGGTGGGGGGGTGGTGGGGTTGGGGGGGTTGGGGGGGGGGGGGGGGGGTGGTTTGGGGTGGGGAGGATGGGTGGGGGGGTGGGGGTGGGGTGTTGCTTAGATCGACGAGCATGTGAGGGCCGAGTGAAATTACAAAATATGGGAAAGGATAGAGCCCGTCGAGAGGGAGAGCTAGCGTCCCGACCCTGAATTTTTCTACGTAGAGTCGGTCTAATCACACCTCATCTTTAAATCCGTCTTGATGGTCCCCCTGTGATATTTCTTCTTCCTGCCTTCTCACGGTAGTCTATGACTTTTCACATGTATCATGCCCAGTGATACTTCACTGTACATTGGACACTCCTGTGAACCTTGTCGTAACTGTCAACTGTACACATTATGCCACTCTGACCAACCCTTACTGTAAATGCACACCCCTACCGCTCAGTCTTTTCCTCTGTTGACCAGCATGTGCAAAGAAAACCAATCCATTTATAGTTATCCTAATGTCCTCAGCACGGGACATTGGATTTGTATTTTCAATGTACCACACAGTACGTCGACCAAACCTGATCATGAAATCACAGTTCATACAGCTCCTTGGGCTAGGCCATATATCTTGAGAGATAGTGAGGTAGACGAAGGGGGGGGGGGGGGGGGGAGGTGGGGTGGTAAAGTTGTAGAAAGAGAAGGACAGAGCAGAGCGCAGTAACCTAGGTTAATACGTCTCCTATTTTTTCTAGCCTGCTTGGTGATCAACCATTCCTACTAGTTTTTTCCTACCACATTGCCTGTAGTCATAGAATTCATGTATTTTTTGACAATTTACTACAGAATATCAACTGTGGAGAAAATCCCTCGATAGTTACTCTGATTATCTTACATCACCTTTCCTGAATGCCAGAATAACTGTACAGACCAGGTTTTTCCAAATATACCACCATCAAATACTTTACCAAACAATTTTCAGAATGACGTTTTTTTTTTTTTTTTTTTTTTTTTTTTTTTACTATCTGGTCAGAAGAATGTTTAAATAATTCACCAGCAATGCCATGAGAGCCTCTGCTTACAATGTTTCAATTTTTTTTTATGCTAAAATACTTCTTGAGTAACTGGCCCGTTCCACCTGTACCCACCAGTGCTTACGTCAAACGGTTCCTTCGATTGTGTTGTTCAACATTTGCATCGTATACGGTTTGGAGATGCTGAAACCATACATCAAGGGCAATATACGTTCTAGGCTGTTTTCTTTTCAACGAATCCAAAATTCCTTGCCATATTTAATGTATGATACGACTTTATTTAGTAAAGATTGACTGAATTCAGGAGAGAGAGAGAGAACACAGAGAGAGAGAGAGAGAGAGAGAGAGAAAGAGAGAGAGAGACAGACAGACAGACAGACAGACAGAGAGAAAAAGAGACGGGAGAGGGGGGGTGGGAAGTGAGAGGACCCGGGGGGGAGGGGAGGGAAAGACAGAAGGGGGGTGGAGATATGAGAGATGGAAGTTTGAGTGTGGTGCTTGTGCTTTTTTTCTCTGCGAGATGTTAAAGTGGCGCACTGCACACTGACAAATGTGTTTAATCAGCAAATGCCTGGTAGAGCTTTATATCAGACGTGGTGTCTGTGGCCTGAGCACACGTCAGTGCCAAATGCTGTACAGACTGGACTTGCGCCTCTTCTGCTGCTATAGAGGTGGTACCTGTGCATCCAATATAACGATTAGTCCCCACCATCCCGAAAGTTCTGTTCTCTCTCACATACAGGAGATAATCAATGGAGTATGAAAAAGACTATTATATACACTGATAATGCACGGTAGTATCAGTCAGCAAGTGAACCTTGTGGACTGTCAACTGTACACATGCCAGTGCCAACCAATTTACTGCATGCACACTCATGAAACCTCTAGGATCTTTCCCTACAGGTGGAAAACTGTGCAAAGAACCACAGCATTTTAGTCATCACTGACAAAACTATTTCCTGCAGCACTGAACATAGGTGCGTTACATGTGCACACACCCCTTGTCGACCAAACTTGGCTGAAATTCACAGTTCATATACTCTTAGGGCTATTCCATAGATGCTTGAGAGAGGGGGCAGGTAGAGAGAGGAGGAGGGGGGAGGGAGAGAGAAGGGAGAGAGAGGGAGAGACGAGAACTAACATACGGCTAGTAGTCGAATGACCTTTTCCAACACCTGTTTGATATCACCTGTGATATTTTTTCTACCCCACTCATGTAGTCTACGATTCATGATAATTCTAAACAATATACGACTAATACCACTGCGGGAAATCCCTCCATAATTGCTGGGATTATTTACGTCAGCCTTCTTGAAGAAATGCCAGAATAACCGATTGAGACCAGTTTTTTTCGGAAACATACCACCATCAAATAACTTATCAAACATTTTCAGAAGTTCAACCACCACCTGGTCAGAAGAAACGTTTAAATAATTCAATGATACCTGCAAGGCCTCACATTACGATTTTTCAGTTTATGCTAATGCTACTTCTGGAGTAATTGGCTGGTTCATAAAACCGTCATGCTCACATCGATTGGTATGTTAACATATCTAAAAAAAAAAAAAAGTTTGGAAATGCTGAAATACTACGTCCATTGTAATATAGTTTCTCGGCCATTTTCTTTTTAACACAAAATTCTAAACTTCCTTTAAACATTTTAGAGATGATACGAGTTTTATTCAGTAGAGATTTACTGAACCCAGAAAGGAGAGAGAGGAGAGAGGGGGGAGGGAGGGAAAGAGAAGAGAGGGAGGGAGAAGGTTGAAATGGGGCACATTTTAGGGTGGTCATTGCGCAGGGCAAGGTGAAGGGGACGTGGACATGGGTAAATTGAGGGGAACATTACAATCAAAGCACTATTTGTCTGGAGATATAGAGAAGTGCACCCTAAGAGATGAACCTGTAAATAAGTGAATGGTTTGTAGCGCTGGACATAGCTATAGTTCTCTACACTGTGCACGTACTTCACACACCACTCACTGTATACACACTGTGAACACTTTCTGATCTGCTCCTAGGAGTGTTTACCGTCTTACACCAAATGTATTATCCCCCCCATAGCCTCGTGTCTTCCTCTCAATCCTCCCTTTCCCTCACATCGAGTTTTGTTCAAGGTTCTCCTCCTGACTAATGTGTGTGGCCTGGTAAGTTCTATTTTCTATTCTGTGTGTAACATGTTTTCCCGTACACTTCATGCCTATCAGATGTAGCAGTGTCACCTTATCAATGTACATTATTTATCTTTATTCCTATCAGATGTGGCTGTGTAAGCATGATCACTGCGTATTTGTCCTTACAATTACTCCAACTCCTTTCTGTCAGATGTGGCAGTGTCAGATTGTACACACACTGTACCATAGTTCACGTCACTACGGCATCTCCACCACCGCCGACTTGGCAGTCCTACTGTAGGCACTGTTTCTGATCTCACAGGCAAAGGTCCTATGAAACAATCCCAGTGCCAATACTTTTTTTAAACCCGGTTACCTCCCATGTATACAAAAATAAGACCTAAAGAGGTCATTTGGACAGACAGACACTGCAGAACGGACAGATGGTGTCCTCTCTAAACAACGTGTCCAATTGTCACGTCCTAGTTGCAAGTTTTACAACAACAAAAAACATGAAGCATGTCATGCATTTTGGCCAGACGTAAGCGTTGAAGAGTACCCAGAACACAGACAGGAAAATGGTCCATATAAAGACACAGACAAATGTAAAAAGAGTCAACGACGGTGTCTGAAAGAGTCGGTTATTAACAGGGAGCACTGTGGAGGAGGAGTGGTCTCTATCAAACTTGTACAACTCCCTATACAGAATATGCATCAGTGAGACCCATACTTTCGAGTCAAAACTCGATAAGGTGTTTCCTCTGTAAGACCTGAAGTAAGTTTGTGTAATAAAACCTACACTTCCGTCTGATTGGTCAATGTATTTTGGTCAGAAAACACCAGTGAACGTCATTGGACTCCGGCGATGGGATACGTACAGGTGCAACAGACAAGTCTAGAAAATACCAGTGAACGTCAATGGACTCAGGCAATGGGATAAGTACAGGTGCAACAGAGACGTCTAGAAAACACCAGTGAACGTCAATGGACTCGGGCAATGGGATAAGTACAGGTGCAACAGAGACGTCTAGAAAACACCAGTGAACGTCAATGGACTCAGGCAATGGGACAAGTACAGGTGCAACAGAGACGTCTAGAAAACACCAGTGAACGTCAATGGACTCAGGCAATGGGATAAGTACAGGTGCAACAGAGACGTCTAGAAAACACCAGTGAACGTCAATGGACTTAGGCAATGGGATAAGTACAGGTGCAACAGACACGTCTGTTAGTAAAAACTGTGTGCAGCATTAATCAGGCTCGGCGTCTTCACCTGTGCAGATGCCAATACCACACCTCTTGCTGTATATGCATGGTAGTGTAATCAAAGGACATTCCACAGCAAGGTTGTCGGCATCGATTTTGCAATTATAATTCTCTGGCACTGTGACGTCGTTTTCCCTCCTAAAACCATTTTCCTCACATAAATGAAGTCCTGTCCTCCGTGGGATAAAACATTCGTACTTTATACACCGAGACTGTAGCACTGGACAATCAGGCACAACACGTCTGTCAATTGTGCAAAAGATGCCAGTGTTGATCAACTTACGGACACATGCCAAAACAATCTAGGATCTTTCCGTACAGGTCCTATTATAGCACAAACACAAGCACACACAAGCCCACACAAGCGCACACACACACACACACACACACACACACACACACACACACACACACACACACACAGAGAGGAGAGAGAGAGAGAGAGAGAGAGGAGAGAGAGAGAGAGAAACAGGCAGGCAGGCAGACAAATGTAATACAACTATATATTTACGCATAATCGTCAGTAATATATTTGACGAAGTATGCGAGCAGCAATACATTAAAGTGTATGGTGCCTTTGACGCTTTGAACAGATCCGTTTTCTGGCAGGATTTTACTTACATGTTCTGTGTACTTTGAACCAATACACTGCGCTCTTTGAGGCTGGTTGGTCGTTCTATTTAAGTCTATTCATCGTGTCGATGATTTTAGACTCAAGCATAACAAAAAACAAACGAACAAACACAAAACCCAGCAAAACTTAACTTCTAACATGAAAAATGTTTTTGAGAGAGAGAGAGAGAGAGAGAGAGAGAGAGAGAGAGAGAGAGAGAGAGAGAGAGAGAGAGAGAGAGAGACGTGCAATAGGACTACATAACGAATAACTAACCTAAATATTGAAAGATTGAAAAGATTAAACTGATCCCAAAATAACATTAGAAACAGGCAAAATACGCATTACCGACTTCCGGAGGTAGGAAAGTTCTCACTGAAGCATATTTACCAGCATATATGCTCAATTCTGCAGAGCAGAAACACTTAATGTCTTTACAGTACTTTGCCGTTAAAGCATTTAAAAGTCTGAACGACAAGGTGACAACTGATCTAGTTGCACATCGAGTATTTAATAACGAAAAGTGCTTTGAACCAAAAGAGAAAAAAACGTCGTATCGTTTCATTTCCTATTATGTGACACATTTCTACTGAAGAGAAACTGCATGGCAGTACAAAGTGTTTGTACAAAGTACAACAGCATTCAAAGTGTTTCTCGCCCCACATTTTTTTTTTTTTTTTTGCGAGATGGTCAATGTATTCATTGGTATAAATTCCACAATGGGGTGGTATCCAACAAATATTTGATTTATTGCATTCAGTTGAAAGGGTCCAGTATTGTGCTCTTAAATACAGGACACAAGAAAATTCATCTTCTGACTTTTTTTTTAAAGCAGTGAACAACCTAATCACACGTCTGGTAGTCTGGGTGGATACAGAAAAACCAGTGAACAGAAATGGATCTAAAATACTGAAGTACGCATTAGTGCAATATAAACCACACACAGAGATGAATATCATCATCTTAACCACCAAACGTCATGAAGTCTAGTCTAATATAAACACAACAGTGGGATGAATTTGTGCAGTATACACGGGAATTAACTCAATGGTTGCTGCACAGGACAGACTTGGCTTCTCTCCCCTGTGCCCATGATACCACCGAGCCACTTGCTGTAGGCACAGCCTGCATATTTCAAGTAACGTTCCTGACACGTTAAGTGTCTACACACCTCTGTGTGAGCGTGTGTGTACGCACGTGCGCGCGTGTTAATGTGACAGCGCACTTGCACATGTGTGCGTGGCTTGCACGTAAGGCTGTGTACGTGTGTTCGTATGTGCGTACGTGTATGTGTGTGTATGTGCATGCGTATGTGCCTGTGTATGTACAAGTACTGACAACTGTTGTAACTTATGATTGTAAAGTTTGCTTTTCTGGATTCAGCTTATCTTCCCCTCAGAAGTTTTTTTTTAAAAAGATATTTTCGGAAAAGAATACAGACAGATTGAAGGGCAAAACATGATGCATTCCGACCTTTTGGGGTCTTCTTCAGGCGCGAAAACATTTAGGACAATGAATACAACGAATGAACAATCACTTTTTGTCTTTTTCGGCGCAAAACCCAAGAAGTCGAAATGCATCGTGTTTTGTCCAGTAATCTGTATTGGTCTTGCGGAAATAATCTTTCAAAAATTTGCTCACTTTCCACCTTCAGTCACCTCGCTTTGAAACTGTGTGGTGTGTGTTAATGTGTATTACAGCTGTGAAATGTTTTGAGCTGCCTGTCACGGAGAACTACTAATGTCTATTATTATCGTTTATTACTGCTATGACGACTCCACTTAATGACAGAAGACTAAACACCCAATACCAATATCAAATAAAAAGATGACGGTATTGCTTACTTGAAATAAGAAATCGACACTAACAACTCCTCTTACACTGCCCCCATAGCGGCATAAAGGGAGACAAGTACGACCAAGCAGCCATAAAAAAAAAAATCCCAGTTGTCTCCCTATGAAAACTGTTCAAAATGGCGAGTTTAACCTCCGACCAACCTGCTGTTTATTACAAGCAAAGCACAAAGCTACCTATCCAAGGCAGCTGATAAAAATATTGAGCGTTGATAATTTGAAAGCTCAATGCCAACGAATATATTTCGCCAAAAAACTGGTCACAATTTCGACATGTTCGAACTGACGACACTTGTAACTTCATTAACGACCTCCTGTCGACGTGCTAGTTAAATTAGACTAGGTTTTGAACCGACTGTTCAAACATGGAAAGAAGCGAGAGTTTACAAATTCAAATCGTAAATAAAAAAAAAGTAGTTACCATATGGCTTTGTAGACTGAGGAACAAAACATGATCGCCGTCCCGGCCCAACGAAGGGTGAACGCCCACGACCAAAGACTCGAAAGTCCCACAGTGAAGTGAAGACCAGGTCTGGGTGGCCTCAAGGAATACACCAGCTGGCGGAGAAAGGAGTTCTCCCCACTGGGCAGTCAAGGTTCGAGTGACTTCCTCTTTTCCAGCCCATGCCAGGTAACACAACTCACCCATCAGAAAGGCGACATGACACTAGCCACTGCACCACGTGCAAACACACCCAGTGGATCAACATTAGACGTCCTTAAAAAAAACCCTCAAAGGTAAAGGGAATAAAAAAAAAATGTAAAACGAAAGCTCAAAGTGAACTGCTGGAGGATGGAGAAGAAAATGTCACGGGCGATACGCTTTTCGTGTCCCACCCAGCTCGCAGAACCGACATGCAACGCATGGAAGAAGGGAAAAAAATCCATTGGGCCAAAAAAGAAGTGGTGTCCGTCCGTGACAGAGGCGACTGGTTTTCTTCTGAAATCTATTTTGAGAGTTAAGGAACTAGTGACAGCCCTGACGTGGCTCCTTGTGGTCGGCCTGGCTATAACCAGCACGAACTGGCTTGGACTGATATGTTCCACTTTTTACGTTACTGGGCGACAGCATGCACGAATCATACAATTGGGATATGAGAGACTGTAGCAATGAACATTAGGCACACCGTTTTCCTGGCGTGCACACCATGTCCGTGCAGAGCTAGTTGATATATATACAGTGTCAACCTCTTGGGATCTATTTCTAAAAGGTACTCGATGTGCAATTGGATTTTAGTCGTTATTACAGAAGTGACGTAATAAGGAAAGTGGTGACCAAACGTGAGGACAGTACCAGCAGAAAATGAGCTTCCACAGTCCTGCTACCTTCACACAAGAAGCTGGAAGTAAACCAGACACAGAAGAAAAGTGAAGAAACGAGTTGTTGGTAGCACCAGACGTCAGGTACTGAATCTGTCCACTGTGCACACAGTGTCAGTGCCAAGTCATTTACTCTGTGCACACCACTTGCAGCTCTTCACGTCTGGTGCCATCTGTATAACAAGGATTCACAGTTCCCGCATGACCTTGTCTTCCTCTCCCAATTCTTTTACTGCACACATTAAGTTCTCTTCTCCATGGCTATGGCGTGTAAACCTGATATGATGTACCCTGACAGTATGAACAAACTGTGGCATAGGACATGTGCCCATCACGTCGACTGTCAACTGTGCACATAGTGCCGGTGCCAACCAACTTACTGTACGCACACTGGTGAACCTCTAGGATCTTTTCCTACAGGCATGCAAATGTGCAGTTGCACAATACGTTTTTTCTGCCGACATATTGTCTTGTTGATCATGTGAAATACATATATAATGTAGTGATGTACATCCTGTGTGTGTTCCGTGCACACATCAGCGCCGACCTAGTTGATTTTTACCGTTCACATACTGATAGGCTACAGACATCACAAGTGTGATGTCTGTACAAATCACCTTCGTCATACCTCTAACTCTTCACTCAGACAGTTCGTGTTATACAAAGCTGAACACTGTATAAAACAGGTCAGGTGTAGATGTCAACAGAAGAAAAACGGCATGAAAAAACAAAGCTTTTGGTCTCACAAAATTCACACGCACTTTCTGACTCCTATACCACCGATTTAGAAGACAGCTGTTCCAACCCAAATGTCATGCCAACTCTTAAAGATTTCTTCCATTGTTATCGCAATACTTAGTATACGTGTCTGATGCGTCTTGTATGCTCAACCTCAACATTACGGAGTCAAACCACTCTAGTTAGAACCGGCTCTAGTCTCGGGTTTAAAACACCTCAACTACATGTCAACATCATGCACGGGTTTTGTCCACGCTTTAAAGTTCTCACAATACTATAAGGCATGCCTCTTTCTGGTCTACGAGTCTGACGAGGAGAGGAGAGAAGGGGAGAGAAAAAAATGAAGTGAGGAACAAGACACACATATACCCACACAAAAGAGAGACGAGAGAGAGAGAGAGAGAGAGAGAGAGAGAGATTTTGTCTCGGATCTATCCTGAGAGTCGACTTCAACAAGGTGACTTATGACTCAGTGTGGGCGGCCTGGCTATAAGCATCATGAATCGACTTGAACTGATGTGTTCCACCTTTTAAGTTACTGGGCGATGGCATGCATTAATCACTCAGCTGGGATGAAAGTGACTGTAGCAATGGACATTAGGCACACTGTTTTCCTGGCGTGCACATATTGTCAGTGCAGACCTAGTTTATATAGTATGCACAGTGTGAACCACTTAGGATCTATTCCTAAAAGGTAATCTGTGTGCACTTAGACTTAAGTCGTAATCATTACAGAAGTGACGCAACAAGGAAAGTGGTGACCAAACGTGAGGACAGTACCAGCAGAAAATGGGAAGGAGCTTCCACAGTCCTGCTACCTTCACACAAGAATCTGTAAACCAGACACAGAAGGAAAGTGAAGAAGCGAGCTGTTGGTAGCACCAGACGTCAGGTACTGAATCTGTCCACTGTGCACACAGTGTCAGTGCCAAGTCATTTACTCTGTGCACACCACTTGCAGCTCTTCACGTCTGGTGCCATCTGTATAACAAGGATTCACAGTTCCACCATGACCTCTCTTCTCCCTAATTCTATTACTGCATACATTAAGTGCTCTTCTGCATGGCTAGAGCATGTACACCTGATATGATGTACGCAGAAAAACATGAACACACTGTGGCATTGGTCAATGTGCCCATTGTGACTGTCGACTGTGCACATGGTGCCGGTGCCAACCAATTCACTGTATGCACACCGCCTTCCTCTAGGATCTTTTCCTACAGGAGTGAAGATGTGCAGTTAAACCATATCTTTTATTCTCTGACGACACTTTGTCCCGTTGATCGTCGGAAATATGTTTAATTCGTGTACCTCTGCTTCAGAAGACGGCTTTTCTGACCCAAAATGTCATGCCGTCTCTCAAAGGTGTTGTTCCTTTATCTCGGTAATTATTAACATAAATGTGTGATGCATCTTATATGTTGAACCTCAATGTTACTTTCAAGTCCAACCACTCTAGTTAGAACTGGCCACAGGCTAGGGCTTCAACCACCTCAACTACATGTAAGCATCTTGCGCCCATTTTCCTTACGTAAATCAAATCCTGTTCTTCCTGTATTATCAACTTTCGCGCACTATACTCTGAAAATAGACTGTAGCACTGGACACCTGGCACAAGACATCGCCTGAACTGTGCGTGCAATGCCAGTGCCGACGAACTTACTGTCTGCACAGTTTACAAATCTGTAGGATCTTTCCCTACAGTTAGGATCCTGTGCAATGAAGCTAAGCATTATAGTCTCCACCGATACACTGCACGTCACAATCTTCTTGTGGTGATAAAATGTTTATCTCGATTCAACGTTAAATGTATTTGATCAACATGCGTTGTGTAAGTCCTTTTAGGTCTGCCACTCCTCTTATTGTGTAATGTGTCATTCTTGGTGTCTGCAAAGTCATCAAGACACCGATGTATGTATGCCTCGACGTAATTAAAGATAAATCCAAACATACACAACGACATAAAAGATCATAGGCTGTCTTACCCCCTGTTCCACGCACTTTGTACCTGACCCATACTGTGGGGGAGGGATTACACCTCTGAATTCATTCCCTACATTATGAACTCTGTACACAGACCACGTACCTCTAGAAACTTTCCCTACAAATACAACTTGGCCCAGACTCGTTCCAATGGGTACCAGTTGTGTGTGCAGACAATACATCTGTACAATCTATCCTTTCAAGTCCTAACTCAGTACATGTGACGCTGCTCTAGGTCCTGAATTCCCAGTGCGTAATAAAACCTCAAACTTCCATCTCCTGGTTTGTTCACTGCATACTTTGGAAGGTTAGGATACCAGGAAACGTTACTGGACTCGTGCCATGGGATAAATAGCAGTGCGACAGACCAGTCAGTAGGTGAATGGTTTATGGCATCAGTCATGCACGATGCCTTAGGCTCTGCAGATGTCAGTGCCACACCTCTTACTGTATACACATGTGGTATAATCAGGGCATCTTCCCCAGCAAGGCTATCTGTGCAACAACCTTACAATGGTTTCAATACATTTTCTCGTCAAACCCATTTTCCTTACGTCACTCAAGTCCTGTGCTCTGTGGGATATGAAATTCGCACAGTATACACTGAAAATGGACCGTAGCACTGGACGTTGGGCCACAACACATCGTCTGTGAACGGTGCATACAATGCCAGTGCTGACCCACTTACTGTATAAACATAAGCCAAACCTCTGGGATATTTTCATACAGGTGAAATAAAGTGCCAGCAAATGAGAGGTCTGTTTCTTAAACAACACACTGGCATGCAATCATGAGTTTAGAATAGGAAAATGCTGAAAAGTATGATTATCTGTGATGAGACGGAGACACAGAGAGAGAGAGAGAGAGAGAGAGAGAGAGAGAGAGAGCGGGGGGTGGGGGTGGGTTGTTGAGAAAGGAAATGAGCGAGAGGGAAAGCAAGAGCAAGAGCGAGAGCCAGAGCCAGAGCCAGAGCCAGAGCCAAAGAGCCAGAGCGAGAGCAAGAGAGAAATCCTCTAAATTCCTTCTTGTGTGCATAAAGTGCCTTTTTCGATGGAAGATGAAACTGTATTTACACATTACATTTCATGTGGACTGTAGCACTGAACCTCAGGATCATCATCATGTCTGGGAAATGTGTCCATAATGCCAGTGCCGACCAAATTACTATATGCACATATCGAAAACCTCTAGGATCTTTCCCTACAGGTGAGACTCTGTGCAAAGAAGCCAAGCATTACAGCCTCTACCGACACACTGCCCTGTCAATCCTGTCTACATAACGCACCTGATCTACCTTTACTTAGTACAAATTTCATGTGTTCTTTCGTTGGTATCGTCTTTAATTCTTGTACCACTGATTTAGCAGACGTCTGTTCTGACCCAAATTCGGTTTCCATTTCTTTATTGTCCAGTGGAATTTCCAGTCACCTTTCAGTCAGCCAAAACACCTTTCAAACAGTTTGTCTTTTGGTCATCAGTAATTACTGATACGTAAATATGTGATGCGTCTTGTGTGTTCAACCTCAACAGTACCTTACCATGTCAAACCAACGCCTCAGTCTACATACAACTGGCTACGGTCTATCCAGGGTTTAAACCGCCTCAATCACGTGTAAATATCGTGCACGGGTTTCTTCTGCATATATTAAGTGCTCTTCTCCATGGCTATGACATGGAAACCTTATATAATGTATCCCGAAAATATGAACTGGGGCTTCACCCCATGCGCACGTCATGTGACGTCGACTATCAACTGCGCGCATGGTGCTGGTGCCGACCATCTCACTGTATGCACATGTTCTAGCCTCTAGAATCTTTTTCTTACAGGCTCAAATATGTGCAATTAAACCATTACTGCAAGTAAACCATTCCTATGATTCTGTACCTACACGTTGTCCTGTTGTTCGTGTGAGATACGAAAATAATGCAGTGATGCATATCCTGTGTGTTCTGTGCTCACATCAGCAACGAGCTAGTTGATTTTTACCTTTCTCATACTGCTAGGCTATTCCCCACAAGTGTGATGTCTGTACAAATCACCCTGGTCATACTTCTAGCTCTTTACTGACCCAGTTTGTGGTATACAGCCCTGACCAGTGCATAAAAGAAGTCATGTATCTGTCAACAGAGCAATGATAGCATGGAGAAATTAGCATGGTCATTACAGAATTCTACTTTCTGTGCTAAGTCTCAAATCACTGATTCAGAATTCGAGTGTTCTAATCCAAAACGCGGTTTCCGTTTCTTTTTTGTCCAACAGAATTTCACACCATCTTTTAGTCAGTGCCATCAGCTATCAAGTTTTTTCTTCATTATTTGAGTAACACACGTATAAATGTCTTTAGTTCTTCACCAGCTCACCGCCCCATTAAACCTATGGATATGTGTAACCAGTGCAGCACTTGGCATCAGGCAATTTAACACTACAATTCCCTGTAAATATGTTGTCTGCACAAACCAATCATATTTCTGTAGCTGAATGGTCTGAAACAAAAATCATCTTTCAATATAACATTTTTCCGTATTGTTACGGAATTATATAATTCGCATTTGTTTTGTGTTCGCGTAATCGAGCACACTTTTGACAAAACTGTCTCAATTTCTATTTGCAAAGTGAGGCGACTTCAGGCAGAACTTAGTATTCCAGGAATAGAACTACCTTTCTACTTTGGCAATAACGTAAAATTCAGTTTGTAGTCAGTCTTTCGTAAAGATTTGTTAATAACTTAAGGAGCAAGGCTGCTTGCATTCACATGTTTGGATCACCAACAATCATGAGCTCTTGCCTTAGGTATATTTGGAAAGAATATCTGCTCATATTAAATGGTCAGATCTTCGCAAAAATGGAATCAAAACTTTACATGTGGATACGATTTTAATCGTTTTCTCTGTATGCAAAGCAATCCTTTTAGTGATGGAACTTTCAAAGAAAAGGACAATTTTATGACATGGAAAACAGATTTTAAAAAAGGTTTGACTCATGTTTACAGCTGTTATAATTTGGAGACTTTCGACCACACAAAACATGCTCTATCTCGCACT
>JADBJO010032977.1:0-5000 GCA_016801955.1 Conus betulinus
AGAAAGCAGCAGAGTGATAAATGACACCCTTTTGACTAATTATTATAATCACATAATTTCGCCGTTCTCACCAGGCCAATTCCAGCTTTAAAAAAAAAAAAGAAGAAGAAAAGAAGAAAGAAAGAAGAAAAGAAAGGAAAAGCGGTTGGCCCGTCGTGGCCCGCGAATGAGACAAGCCACTAGACAGGCTGTCAGAGGCGAGAGGTCCACACAGGTGACACTGGCCACGACAGTTGAGTGAAACCTTTGCCTGGCGATCTCTCTGAACTGATGACCACACTGGGGCCCTGGTGCCAACGAGGCCCGTCCGAATGCCACCTGCTTTACTCGGCAGTCTTTATTAAACTGTGCGTCTCTCTCAATCTCTCTCTGTCTCTCTCTGTCTCTGTCTCTCTCTCTCTCGCTCCCTCTCTCTCTCTCCTGTCTATCTGTCGATTCTGTCTGGTCTGTCTGTCTGTACTGTCCTGTATCTGTCTGGCTGATTCTCTTTCTGTGTCTGTCATCCTCTGTGTGCTGTCTCTTGTCTATCTGTCACTGTCTGCTCTCCTCTTCTCACTCCTTCTCTGTCTCTGCCTACTCGCTCTCTCCTCTCTCTCTGTCGCCTCCTCTCTCCTGCCTCTGTCCTGTCTGTCTGTCCTGTCGTCTTGTCTGTCTCCTCCTCTCGCTCTCTCTCTCTCTCCACTCGTCTCTCTCCTCCCGTCCCTCTTGCCGCGCCACTCATCATCTCATATCTCACTCTCTCCTCTCTCTCCTCTCCCATCTCTGCTCCTCTCAGTCTCTCTCTCTCTGAAAAAAGTAACTGCAAAGAGGACTAAAAGTAGGCTAATTTCTGCATGTTCTGAACTGAAAAACTTACTACTAAGGAAAGTTACTTTCCAGTGAGATGACTGCCGGCAGAAAATTAAGACAAATTTTTAAGAGCAGGTCTTAGTGAGAGTCCGCAAAAAAAAAAGAAGGACAAACAAGTTACAAGAACAAAACACGACGCTTTTTCGACCTCTTCTATTTCAGGAAATTGTTGACTGCTTTTAAAAAAAAAAAGCTGTTTTAAAGAAGGTTGGGTTGGCTTTGTTTGTTTGTCTGTTTTTTTTTTCGTTTGTTTGTTCGAGATTTAAAGATCTGTTTCCGGAATGGATTTTGACGAAACGGCAGCGCCCTTGTATGGCCTTTCGGGTGAATCGGGCTATAAAAGAACCAGAATGGAAGTGAAATTCTGTTACGAAAATCGTACACATGTGAAGTTCATTTTTCCCCCGCTTGTCCTCGATTGCCTCGTAAAATCCGGCTGCAGATGGCCGCCCTCTCGCCCACAGTCTCTTTAATGAAAAGATGAACCGCTCAGGTTCTTCTGTCAAAGCTCATCTCGGCTCTCTCTCTCTCCCCCCTCTTCCTCCTCCTCCCCTTCCAGGCTCATCCATGGCTCCCCGCCCCTCTCCTCCTCTCCTTCTCTCTCCTATCTCTCTCTGCTCTCCTCGTCTGTCCTCTCTCTAGCCTTTCTCTCCATCTCTCTCTCTCTCTCTTCCCTCTCTCCTCCGTGTCTCTCTCTCCGGTCTGCTCTCCTCTGTCTCTCTCCTCCCTGTCTGTCTCTGCAGTTCTCTCTCTCTCTCTGGTCTGTCTGCTGGTCTTCTCTCTCTCTCTCTTCGGTTCTCTCTGGTTCTCTCTCTCTCTCTCTCTCGCTCCTCTCTCTTCTCTATCTCACGGTCTCTCTCTCTCTCTCCTCTATCTCACTTCTCTCCTCCTTCTCTCCTCTCTTCAGCTCACACAGGACTTTGGGAGGAAATGTTTTCAGCGACTGACGGAATGGAGCCTGAGGAGCAGCGCGGGTAATAACAGTGGCATGTTCCGGCTCACCCCCCATTCTCAGAGATGTCTGTCACAGGGGGAGCAAAAGGGGGCTGGGTGTGAACAGAGGCTGGGGGGGGGGGGGGGGGGGAGGGGGGGGGCAGGGGAGAGGGGGAGAAGGAGGGAAGGGAGGGGGAGACAGTCGAGGGTCACCATCTGTGATGGAACTCGGCAATGTCTGACCCTAGACGGTCGAACCACAGCGGAAAGGGAGGGGGGCGGGGTGAAAAAAAGGGTCCCCCCACCCCCCCAACCCTTCACACGACCTTACGCGCGTCGATGTGGTGGACACTGATAGAATGACCAGTCTCTGGTGGACATGGCCCGAGAGAGAGGATGCAGACGGATGGAGAGAAATGGTGCGGAGAAGAGAGGAAGGGAAAGGGGCATGGAAGAAGGGGGGTGGGGACGGAGAAAGGGAGGGAGGGGAGAGGACGGCAGGGGAGGAGGGGGGTCAGGTCACCCACCTGTCCGATCCCAAGCTAGCTAGGCTCCCCCCCCCCCCCCTCCTGCTCCCCATACCCCCCACCCACCCACCCACCCTTTCCACAACAACCCTGACGGCTGCCCATGAAGTGGGCTGCCCCATGCAAGCAAGCAAGACTGGACGAAGAGTGGTGGGTGGGGGGGATGGGGGGGGGGGGGGGGGGGGGGCGAGGGAGGGGGGGGGTGGGCGAGAGGGGAGGGAGGGGAGGGAGTCCCCGTGGTAGTGGTGGTGATGGTGGTGGTGGGTAGTGGTCAGTCTTTTCATCGGTCAGTGGTTGTTGCCCCGGCGGTCGTCCATTGTGGGATGGGTGGCGAAGGGCGGGGCCAGGGATGCTTTTGATGAAGACTGGACACTGGCTGAGGGCCTGTGACGAGCGCTGGACCGCAGGGGTAGCGGAGGGGGGGGGGGGGGGGGGGGGGTGGGGGGGGGGGTAGGGGAGAGAAGATGGACGAGTGGGGATAGGGTTGGAAAGGAAAGCAGCGAGGGTGGGGGGAGCGATGTATGGGGGGTTGAAGGGTGAGGGGTGACCATTAAAAAAAAAGCCTGTGAAGAAGAAGAAGAAGAAGAAGAAGAAGAAAACGGAATGAGCATGAAGTGGTTTTGTTTGCGTCAGACGCGCAAAGAAAAAAATATCGATTAATCGGCAGTTGTGTGTTGTTTGTTGTTGTTGTTGTTGTTTAGCCTGGACCAAAAAATGGTAAAAATGAACAGCGGAGATTTCACCACACAAGGAAACAATGACGGGATCAAAACAGATTTCAGGCAACAAAAAAAATCGGATCAGAAGAGGCCAATATACAAATAACAGAGAAGAAGAAGAAGAAGAGGAGTGAGGAGGAGGAAGAAGAAAAGAAAGAAGAAGAAGAAGAAGAAGAAGAAGAAGGAGAAGAAAAAGGACGACAAAGAAGACGAAGAAGGAGAAGAAGAAGAAGCAGAAGAAGAAGAAGACGATGACGACGATGACGATGACGATGATGGTGACGATGACGACGACGCTTTCTCCTCCAGAAATGTCGTGTCACAGCTGTCATAGTTCGTTTAATGCAAGTTTCACGCATTGTATACATTTTATCATTATCATGATTGTTATGATGATGATGTTGATGATGATGATGATGATGATGATGATGATGATGATGATGATGATGATGATTACATCAATCATCATCATCATCATCATCATCACATCATCAGTAGTAGTAGTAGTAGTAGTAGTAGTAGTAGTAGTAGTAGTAGTAGTAGAGTATGCAAAGCAATCATTTAGGTTTTGGTGTGAACCATGTCCCTAAAGTTTCAACATACAAAGAATTCCACATGATATTGAAATGGGAACAGTATATCTTACGTCACCCTTTCTTTTCTTACTTAACCACGCGGCTTCAGCTTTTGCCCTCCAGACCTTCATGTGTAGACCTGAAACTTTACTTCAATAGTTGTCAAGGTAGTTGTTCCTTCGAATGAATTTTTTTAACCGCCATTGTTTACTTATTGGTTGTCATGAACAGATTGTGAAATGTTATGTTCTGTGTTATTAATGTTAACGCCTCTGACTGTTCCGACTTCTTTTTTATCATGGTAGCTAGAATTTCAGCTTGAAGTACGAATAAATAAGGCTAAATGGGTCTCCCTATCTACGACTCTTTCGATTGTGAACCATTGTGCAGTCAAACCATTTATGATGGTGATGATTTGATATCTTTATAGAGTGCTTTATCATCGTCATCATCATCATCATCATCATCATCATCATCATTGCCGTCGTCGTCGTCGTCATCATCATCATCGCCATCATCATCGTCGTTATCATCATCATCATCATTTTATGAAAATTTTATTGTGTAGTAGTAGTAGTAGTAGTAGTAGTAGTAGTAGTAGTAGTGTCAGTAGTCTTAGTAGCTGCAGCCGTAGAAGTAGCACTATGATTATTATCATTTCCATGGACAGAGACACACACACACACACACACACACACACACACACACACACACACACACACACACACACACACAGGCAGGCAGGCAGGCGCACAGGCATACAGACAGATAGAGCCAGAGAAAGTTGGCAGATAGGACAGACGACAGAAAGACGGGGACCGATGGAGGGAAAATCACATGCCACAGCATCCCCACGCCATTGTCTCCCAGACATCTCTCTTTTATCCTCTTCCCGACTCCGTCCATCCCCTGCACACACCCTGTAACCAAATCCATCCCCCCCACCCCCCCACCCCCACCCCCCTCCTCCCACACAGCAGCCGCCAAATTTCAGAGGATCAGGAGAATCCGATCCAACCCTCCTCCACCCCACCCCACCCCACCCCACCCCCACCCCCCCCACACACACCCTTTCCTCTCTCCTTCCCTTCCTCTGGCGCTCCAAGACCAATTGGGGGCGATAAAAAGATGCCGGGGGATATCATTCTCTGCTCCTTTCTCTTCGCCTTCCTCTCATTCCTGCCTTTCTCCTTCAGTCGATGAGAATCCTCGCCCTCTCATTCTCTCGCGGGGTATCGTGGTCATAATCTGCCTAATCATCTAGTAGTACTACAGGCACCCCCACACTGCTACTGTTTTGGTCCTGCGTGAGAGATTGTGGAGAGAGAGAGAGAGAGAGAGAGAGAGAGAGAGAGAGAGAGAGAGAGAGAGGCATGGTGGGGTGCCTTTGTGGAACT
>JADBJO010032978.1:12500-15078 GCA_016801955.1 Conus betulinus
GACGAAAGGGGACCGTTGTCATTAAAACAACGAGCGTTAAAATGAAAATATTGAAATCTATCACCAACAGCATAATATGAAGCATTCAGCTTTCTGTCCTGAAGACACAACCATATCTATTGTCTGTCCTAAAGACACAACCATATCTATCGTCTGTCCTAAAGACACAACCATATCTATCTCCTGTCCTGAAGACACACAACCATATCTATCGTCTGTTCTGAAGACACACCATATCTATTGTCTGTTCTGAAGACATAACCATATCTATTGTCTGTCCTAAAGACACACCATATCTATCTCCTGTCCTGAAGACACAACCATATCTATCGTCTGTTCTGAAGACACAACCATATCTATCTCCTGTCCTGAAGACACAACCATATCTATCGTCTGTTCTGAAGACACAACCATATCTATCGTCTGTTCTGAAGACACAACCATATCTATCTCCTGTCCTGAAGACACAACCATATCTATCTCCTTCCTGAAGACACAACCATATCTATCTCCTGTCCTGAAGACACAACCATGTCTATCGTCTGTCCTGAAGACACAACCATATCTATCTCCTGTCCTGAAGACACAACCATATCTATCGTCTGTCTGAAGACACAACCATATCTATCGTCTGTCCTGAAGACACAACCATGTCTATCGTCTGTTCTGAAGACACAACCATATCTATCTCCTGTCCTGAAGACACAACCATATCTATCGTCTGTCCTGAAGACACAACCATATCTATTGTCTGTTCTGAAGACACAACCATATCTATTGTCTGTCCTGAAGACACAACCATATCTATCTCCTGTCCTGAAGACACAACCATATCTATCGTCTGTCCTGAAGACACAACCATATCTATCTCCTGTCCTGAAGACACAACCATATCTATCACCTGTTCTTAGTTGCCTTTCGTCCGCTGTGGCAGACTCATCGACGTGATCCAGCTAATTGTTCAGTCCTCTCTCCCTTGAGTAGAGAATGCAGACAAAATTATCACCGGTAATTCTCTGCCAGTCTCACCAGCAACGGCTCTCAAGCAGTGTACGGTAGAAAAAAACAAAGATGAGAGAAAAGTACTGTAGAAGTACTGTAAGGAAGTCCATTGCTTTACATACGAAATCAGTCATTTAACAGTAATAAATGGGAGGCCAAACCTTGGAGCCCATGCCCGAGGACTCAGTGGATACAGGGGAAGTCAAAGGTCAGGTCTACTTTACAATGGGAACGAAGAAATGCAGTCTGTCAATCTGTCTGTCTGTCCGCGGTCAAAATGTGTTCCACTCGTTTTTCAGACAAAACTTCTGGGCTGAACTTTCTGAAAATATGTAGGTATGTTCATTATGGATCACGGATGATGCCATGTATTAATTAACCAGGAAAGCCGTTACTTACGGCTATAACGGCCCAAAACGGTTTTCTTCTTTATGAAATATCTCTGTAAATATTTCGCCGGTATCTTCTCTCAGTGACGAAATACATTATGACGCATGTTTTTGTTTTTTTTTTTTTTTAAACCATGAAGCAAGTTTGAATTTTTATCATGACGCAAGTTGATAAGTTTGTTTTGTTTTTGTTTTTTTTTTACACACGTATTCACGTTAGATCTAAACTGGGAGTACATTCATATGCATTGCATCTTGTTTTTTTTTTCTTCGCGCCAGTATTCAATAAAGGATGGTGGACATGAGCAAGGCAAACAAACAAACAACAAACAAACCAAAACAAAAAAAAAACAAAAAAAAACAGTGGTCAGGTCTACTATTTCATAATACCAGCGTTGACAGTAGCTAACAGCTGTGCAGAACAGCCTTTACTTGGGTCTTTTAAGAAATGTCCCCTCACATTCATTTCCCCCCCTTTCCCCCACTCAAAAAAAAAAAAAAGCATGTATAATAATAATGATAATGACAATAATGGTAATAATAAAAAAAAATAATAGTAACGATGATGATAATGATAATTATGATAATAGCGACGATAGATGATGATGATGATGATGACGACGATGATAACGATAATGATGATGATGATGATGATGATGATAAAAGATGGTGATGATAATAATAATAACAAGAAGAAGAAGAAGAAGAAGAGAAGAAGAAGAAGAAGAAGAAGAAGAGCAATAATAATAATAATAATAATAATAATAATAATAATAATAATATATAATAACAATGCTGAAATGTAAGCATTTGGAGAAACTCGTGCATACAAACATTTCCTACCCCATGAAAGTTTTTATTTTGCATCCCACCCTTCCCCCCTGGTCAATAGAAAGAGGTGAGGGTACGGGGAAGAGGGGGAGGAGGGAGGGGGGGGGGGGGGGGGCGACGAAGAGGTAAGGGACGAGTGAGAATGAAAAGCTGGGCTACAATGACTATATTCGATCTCGTCCCATCTGCCTTAAAACCAGAACCACTTACAATGCCCGCCAGAATTGGGCTTTCGTCCGCTGAGAAAACTGCTGGGAGAGAGAGTAGAGAGAGAGAGAGAGAGGAGAGAGAGAGAGAGATAGGGAGAGAGATAGGGCGAGAGAGATGAGAGAGATCCCCAGACGACGAGAGACAGG
>JADBJO010032979.1:0-5000 GCA_016801955.1 Conus betulinus
GCCACACAGTGTCCCTGTGCCCTGCCCAGTCGATGGGACTAACCAAACTTGTGTAGAAGGAAATCTACCCAGTATTCATCCCAGGCAGCCAGTGATATAAGAGTAGCAACCGTACCCAAGGACCCCTCAGCGCAAGATGCTGTAAGCAAAATCCCCACTAACCCAATATACCTTCAAAGTACACCAATGGCAAAACACAAGTTTCAGATTTCACCAACGCCAGGCAAGCCAGCAGAAGAGAGACCCCATACAGATAGCAGTCAAAGTTACGCCAAACAGCTTGCTGATCCTTGGACAGACCCCTACAGTAAAAAGTAGGCTGACCAGAAGCAAAACTAGGGCAAAACAAGCTCAGGCAACACAACAGCAAGGAAGGCACCCGCATGTCACAGAGTTATTTCCACATGCCAAAACTAGCTCGCCCGAACGGAATCGGGAGCTCAGCCTCCAACAACCTAGGGATACGACCCTGCCCATGTCATCAACCCTGCCTCTGAAGGCCAACCCAAACAACCGAACATACATGGTCATAGTGTATACTTTTTAACATTATAACATAGAAGGACTAAATACCATCTATCAGCCTGACATTAGACAATTCTTGTCAAATTATGATATTGTTTTTTCTTACAGAACATTTTCATCCAGCTTTCCATCTCATGTATTTCCTGCTTTTGATGTGTTTGTCCCCCCAGGCGTGAGTGTATCCGACAGCCCCACAGCTCGCCTCTCTGGCGGTGCTATCATGTTAGTAAAGAACATGTATTCTAGTTTAGTACAACAAATTCAAGTTGAATACGACAGCTGCATCGTGCTCAAGATTTCAAAGCTTCTGCCAAATTTACGAAACGAATGTGTAATGATAGGTATGTATGTTCCTCCTGCCCATAGCGTCTATTATGTTGACACAGAAATCGAGAATGGAATTAATTTACTAGAGCAGCGTACATTTGATGTTTATGAATTGATTGGGGAATGTCCCCTTATGCTTATAGGTGACTTATGCTAAGACTGCTGATGCAAACGCAAAAGAGCTTTCTTTGCCCATATGATGTTAATGATGATGATAAGAATGACGAAAATGTACTGCCTGAAAAGGAGTACCAACAGAAATCGAAGGACTCTTGAACAAACGACATCGGTCGTTGTCTATTTTTGTTATGCGAACAATTTTCTCTTGTTATATTGAATGGTCTGTTACCAGGAGACCGTTGTGGGGCATATACAAACATTGCTCACAATGGATCAAGTGTGATCGATTATTTCCTTATTTCTCGGTCTATCTTTGAATATGCCTCATGTTTACAAGTTATCTCAAGAATTGAATCCAAACATATGCCCATGAAACTAACCCTTAATGTTCAAAAGCAGCCAGTAAAAACTTGTGAAAAGTTAGAAAAAACTATATTGAAAAAGTATGTTTGGAATCAAGAGCTTGAGAATGAATATAGGCAAGCACTGTTATCAACTGAAATTTCATTAATTTTCACACAAGCAGCTGAATTGATTAACATTGATATCAATGCAGCCGTAGAAAAAAATTAAACAGGTATTGCTGAGGCTGGGCAGTGTACGAAGAAAAAGATAGTATTGGGGAAAACAAGTAATTGTACTTGGTTCGATAAGGAATGCAGGGATAAACGAACAGCACTTCGTCAGTCCCTGAGAAATTTGAATAAATGTGTGGATTCATACGATGCAGACGTACTAGGGGCGCGAATACAAATTGTTTATAAAAAGTAAACAGATAGAAGATAAACAAAATGTTCTTGTAACGCTTGAATGCAATAGTACTGATCCTAAAACATTTTGGGGTACCATAAAAAAAGATGTATTAACAACAGATTAACAACCTGTACTATTTCAAGTGAAGATTGGTATGACCACTTAAAAAAAAAGTATTTAATGACGCATCTATACAAAATGATAAACTAAATAGTAATGGTCCATTTTCTAACGAAGTTTTTGATACTCAATCTGTTTGTGAAACAGATTGTTCCACTATAGATTTAGAAATATCAGAACTAGAAGTATATAATGCCGTGAAAGCACTAAAGAATGGAAAAGCATCAGGACCAGATGGCTTCAGCAGTGAGTTTTTATAAAAACTCTTCTCCTCAGGTCATTTTGTTCCTGACTAAGCTCTTCAGCAAACTTTTGGATTCAGGTATATTTTCCCAAAATTGGTCAGAATCAGTTATACAGCCATTACATAAAAAGGAGACATTAATTCCCCTGACAACTACCGGGGTATTTCGCTGTTGAATATCAGCAGCAAAATGTTCACAGTCATACTTAATAAGATTGACAAATTGGGCAGAGGAAAATAATTTGTTGAGTGAAACGCAGGCAGGGTTTAGAAAGAATTACAGTACAGTCGACCACATTATTTACTCTACTTGCACTAGTTCAGAAGCAATTTTCAGCTAACAAAACAAAATTATATGCAGCTTTCATTGATTTTAGGAAAGCCTTGATCTCATAGACAGAAACCATCTTTGGCTTATACTCCGTAAAAATGGTATCAAAGGGAAAATGTTCAAAGCTATTCAAAGTATGTATGAAACAGTTAAAGCTAGGGTCAGACTAACGGTGGTCTTTCAGAAACATTTATGTGTCCTAGAGGACTGAAACAAGGCGATAACTGTAGTCCTATTTTATTTGCTTTTTTATCAAGGAGCTTGCAAATGATATAACACAACATAATAGACATGGGGTAAGATTGACACCTGATTTGATGCAGATTCTGGTTTTGTTATTTGCTGATGATGCTGTCCTCCTTTCTACCACTGTTATCGGGCTCCAGCACCAACTGAACATTCTATGAAGTATGGCAGATAGACTAGGTCTTACAGTCGATAATGAAAAAATGGTAGTATTTAGGAAGGGGGTTACCTTGCTGCAAGAGAAAAATGGTTCTACGGAAAATGGCTCGTAAAGCAAAAAAAAGAAAAGAAAAAAAAAAAAAAAAAAAACCAAACAAACGTGTTTTCAGTATCTTTAGATTTCTCTGGTCTATAGGCGAAAATTGTCCTAAGATTTTCTTTAAGATATTTGACACTCAAGTACATCCTATTCTGACATATGGTGCGGAAGTTTGGGGGTTGACTGGAGATCACAGCCCTATTGACAGAGTACATCTTCTTGCCATAAAACGTTGATTGAATATTAGCATACAAACACGCAATCCACTCGCGTATTATGAAGCTAACAGATAGCCGCTTTACATACAATTACTACTTTTACTAAAACTATTAAGCACTGGTTAAGACTAACAAATGGAGAAATATTGTATTACGAGGAAATCATACAAAATGCTGTACACAATGCAATGTCAAAGTAAGACAAATTTGGTAAGCAAGATTTGCATTACATTGTTTAGGTATGGGTTTGGATTTGTGTGGGAGAATCAAGGAGTAGAAAATGTAAAATAGTTTACATCCATTTTTTAAACAAAGGCTTTATGACTTTCATCTCCAAGATATAGACGCTTTGTTACAATGCAAAGAAAGATACGAACTTTATTCCACATTTCGTCAACTATAAAGTATTCCTGGTTAACTAGTGGAGATTAAAAAAATCACGCATTTAGAAAACACCTAACCAGACTTCGGCTTGGTGTTTTCCAACTTAAACCTCACAAGTTAAGACATTCGAGAAGCCAAGAAAACATGCCCATTTTGTCCCAACAAACTTGAAACGGAACTTCACTTTACATTAGTTTTTGTCCCAAGTATAAACTATTGCGGGAGAGATATATTTCTCGCAAATATTATATACATCCAAATTCTTTCAAACTTATTTTATTATTATCAAATTCAAGGATGTGTGTGCCACTGGCTCTATTTCTGTCCAAATCATTTAAACTAAGAAATCAGAAACCGCCAAATAACTGAGTATATTTGAAAATCAAATAATTACTATGTATGTTGTGTGTGAAAGTTTGCTCTGTTGTAGGAAGCCTCTTTGTGGTCATGGACGAATGACTTGTTTAATTGTGGCTATTGGGTGTCACAGTATGAATGGGATTGGGATTGAGTAGGAAAGGGAGAGAAAAATGAAGAACATATAGTGTAGTCCATATTTCTTTATTTATAATAGTCTTGGTGCACTGCATTTATAAGTATACCATGCTCTCATCTTAAAAGTTATCTATTGTGTACTGTGCGTTTCTTCGTGTCTGTCTGTGCGTCTGTCTGTTGGTCTGTCTGTGTGTTTCACAGAGAGAGAGAGAGAGAGAGAGAGAGAGAGAGAGAGAGAGAGAGAGAATCTGTACATGGTGTAGAGAGAGAGAGAGAGAGAGAGAGAGAGAGAGGGGGGGGGATACGGATACGGACACGGATGTTTTATTCACGTAAGCCCTAGCCCATAATGAAGGGGGTAATGAGAACAAATCTTTTTAGAAAAGAAGCAGGAACAAATCAATCAAATATCCATCATAATTCAACAGGTAATCGACTGACTAAATATCAAACATCACGGAGGATTAATTCTTAACTGCATACTATACTTCTAACCCTAATTGCCTTGTACAAGAAACAGCAGCAAAACGTTTTATGGTGGCTTCTTTTGTGGATGGCATGAATAATGAAAGTCGAAATAAGGAAGGATGCTTAGAATATTTTTGATCAATTAATTGACTCCTCAGATCATTCAAAATCAGACAACAGAATACAAAGTGAACCTCGTTTTCTTCGGCACTTTTACACAGCGGACAGAGAAGATCCTATTTGCTATGCTTCCTGTAATGATAGTAATGCACACTGCGTCCAGCTTGGCGTCCATCTGGTCACTTCTCATGTCGAAGGTGGCCATGAGATCACAGAGTGCAGGATCTGTGCTGACAGATGAAGGCCCAGAACTGTCAGAGTCTGTTGATCGTTCCAGACTGGCTCTCTGTAAGGAAAGTCCGCCATGAAATCGTGTCTGGTGAGTGGAGTCTGCTGCTGGAGGAGGGTTGGTGGGTCCAGGGTTTGATTCAATGTCACCACACTGAAAGA
>JADBJO010032979.1:7500-15078 GCA_016801955.1 Conus betulinus
CAATGGGAAGGCACCCAACAGAAAGTTACGCTGGTGCCTTTCAATGAAAAAGATGAACAGTGTGTTTAATTTCAATTATCAATTCTAATCGCATTTTCTGGTTTAGAGATGTAAGTGCCTGTAAGACCGATTTAGAATTGTGTGTGTGTGTGTGTGTGTGTGTGTGTGTGTGTGTGTGTGTGTGTGTGTTGAGTATATGGGCATTAGTGTGTGTATGTGGGCATGTGTGTGTGTGTGTGTTGTGTGTGTGTTTGTGTGTGTGTGTGTGTGTGTGTGTGTGTGTGTGTGTGTGTGTGTGTGTGTGTGCACTGTTGTGCAGTGAAACTGTGCAGACTTCATTTCTTGTTGGTCTCACGTCAAGGTAGCCTGCCTCTCAATGGAGACAGCAGACAACTGGGGCCGTATTTACATGTCGTGGGTGGCGGGAAGTGACCTCCCTAGCATGTTGTAAGCTCGAAGGGCCTTTACTTAGGGATCTGTAAGACGAGAGTAACCTTTAACCTCGTGTTTAGCAGTGGGTGACAGTCGAGTAAGCTACAACGAGGAGAGGGCAGGAGTCCGCCCTGGGTTAGATGAAAACAAAGATGGCAGCCAACGTTATGTTTTTCCACCGACGAAGGCAACTATTGCGGAGAGCCGTATTTTACGGGACAGTACGAATCCGTTCGACACGTTCAAGGATGGAGAAGTCACGCGAAGTTAAGATTTCGTCGTCACAACATCATCCAGCTGACAGATACCCTTTGAGAAGACATTGAATTTGATTTGCACAGACGGAGACACGGAACTCTGCCCCCTGCTCTACAAGTGTGTCTGCACTGCGCACTGCGTTTTTTTTTTTTTTTGCCACTGGCACATTTCAAGATGATGTTGGTGGAAACAATCGGCGTATCTCAGAAAACATCAAGAATTGTTAGGAGAGTGACACTGGCCTCGTTGCGTCGCCTGCCTGTGGAAGTGAAAATGCCAGCTACTGATGCCGAGGCTGCTGCGATCAGCCAGAAATTCTATGGGTTAGTACACAATAGAATAGCTCGTAAAATTGTGACCAAATATATGTGATGTGTGTGTTTGTGTCTGTCTGTGACTGCCACTTTGTGTGCGTCACAGTATGTGCATGTGTGTGCGTGATCAGTCTGACGTCTGTTCATTCTCGGACAAGCAGATAGATCTAGCTCCCAAGTTCGTCTGCTACGATAGTTGGCTTAGCTCTTGGTGTGTGTAGGCTAAATCTGTCTTCGTGCCTGTATGTATCACTGTAGTGTCAGTGTGCGTGTGAGTGTGACTTCATCATGTTTATGGCCTTTTTAATAGTTGTATCAAACTTGTTTCAGTTAAGCTGCTTTTTCAGTCTGTGTCAGTGTGTATGTGTCTGTGCCACTGTGTGAGAGAGTATGGGTTGGGATGTTGTTATTTCGGGTTTAACGTCCACATCACCATCAGTCTTGGTCCAGGGGCCATTCCATACAAACAAGAGCTTTTAAATTATTTAATGCGTCCATTATGGGACAGTTGCCAAAAAAAGGACCCAGTTCAATTATTCATTTGTTTGTTTGGGATGTGTGTGTGTGTGTGTGTGTGTGTGTGTGTGTGTGTGTGTGTGTGTGACCTTTCATCAAATTAAGTGTTAGGATGCTTTTAATGTTTTATTGCTTTTTTTTTCAGGATGAATCCAGGTTTTCCAAATATCATCAGGTGCATTGATGGAACCCATGTTAAGATTCAGGCTCCAACGGAGGGGAACAGGAATATGTCAAAGCAACAACCGCAAAAAACTTTCATTCAATCAATGTGCAGGTAAGATTGTTTTTTGTTTTTGAAATGTACATTGCACTGAACTGAACAGACTAAGAATTACAAATCCGTTTATAGATGACTGCACAAGCTTTTGGTATTTTCTTATTTTTTGGCTTGTGTTGTTTAGAACAGATCAAGTAGTATTTTTGCTAATGTTCATTTCAAAAAAAGGGTGGTGATACACAGCATATAAAACAATTTAGGTTTTACATAGTACAGTTTTCCAACTGAAATGACTGAAGGTGGAACATGAAGCAAAATTTAGGTGTACAACTATGGCTGTGGGGGTGCATGCCTCTTTCTGCTTGATAGTGATACCCCGGTTATGATTGGTTGAGAACTGTGGCCATGCATGAGGAACACACACACACACACACACACACACACACACACACACACACACCACACACAACACACACACACACACACCATTCCAACATATCAAAGTTTGAAAGACACAGGCAGAAGATTACAGATGCACAGCCAGCAACACACAACACCAGGATCAAACTCATAATCAGTTCAGTTTAGTAGTGTATTTGAAGCCTTTTCCATCAAACATGATATTAGACTGAAGTGAAAGAAAAGTATTAAACAAAGAAACAAACAGAAAAACTCACCTAAATAAAGAGTTAAAATAAAAAAGAATGCAATACTTAACAAAATAATAATGTAACTACCTTAATCAGAAAAATACCATAGCTTGCCTATAAAGTATGTGATTGGCTAAGAACAGCACCCATATATAAAAAAAAAAAAAATATAGCTGTGTACAGAATATTTTCGACACTGCCATATTCATTGCATACAACCCTCAGCATGATACAATGGATGTAGTAATGGGCATCCAAGAAGAATATGTGGGAACAAAAATAGAATCATTACATGCACAAAAAACCAAAAATTAATGTTACAAGACTGTAGTCCTAATTTCACTATATTGCGAGCTAAAATTTCTGAACCCGAGGAGCCACATTTTTAAAAACATGCATAAACATTTTTCATGAACAAATGAATCTTTCGCTTTTTTGTTTTTTTTTGAGCTGCCACAGTTCAGTGTTTAGCATTTGGGGGTTACAAGCAAGAAAGTCCTGGGTTTGAAATTTATGGCACTGTTAGTGTATCCATAGGAAAGGCAGTGTAATCAAATTTTCATAAATCCAACCAGGCGCAAATGGGTGCTTGACTGAAAAAAAATTCTGTGGGGAGGTTAAAAAATGTTGAAAGGAGAGAACTGGGCCCCACCACCACACTATGCCAAGCCTTAGACCCAAGAAAAAAGTCATTGTCCTTACAGCCTTGATAAAAAGCTAAGGGGGCTTTTTTAAATCTTTGACTGCAGGTTCACACACATATTGCCATACATGTAATGTGCAAATTTCATGGAAACATGTACATGTTCTGTTTGGTTTTTCCAGATCATCACTGCCTGCCTGATCCTGCACAACTTTGCAAGAAGCAACACAAACATCGACCCTGCCACAGTGATGACATTGACCTGCCTGCCCCAGACACGCTCCAGAAGATGACGTCCACAGAGGTCCAGAAGTGAATGCTCAAGGTGAAGTGGATGAACAGGCCAACCCACAGGGCGCACGACCCCACTGAAAGAAGGCGACGGGCCTGCTGTCAGTTTAGTTCGACAGAGGGTTCATCGAGGCGATATTTTACGGCTGCATAGTTTCAGACAGTGTTATTTTCTCAGTCAGGATACCAACACAGCTAGAAACAGTGGAACACTAGAAGAAATAATGAAATTTCTTCAGGCACACATGAGGGAACAAGAAATTAGGTGCAATCCATAGTTGCTGGAGAAAATAAAACTAAGATTTTTTTGTTAAACCACATCAAGAATTACTGACATAAAACTTTCTGTCAAGCATTACTTGAGAACTAAACGTGTCACAACTCTCTGTAAAAATAATGGGAGGAGGGAGCAATCTTACAATTGTGGGGCCGTGCAAATCGTAAAAATCAAGCGTTACTCTAAACCAAGCTCTCGTTTAGTTTCTGAATTTGTAATTGTTCTCTCTCTCAATTCGTAGATTGTTCAGCAGCAGTTGCACTCCTGTTCTCAACTCCTCTATAATGGACATTGTTCAGAGCAGTTTTCACTCTTGTTGTAAACTCTCTCCTACCATTTGTCGGTTTCCACCCTGGCTGTCACTTAGCTGTTTGTAAGCCAGCATCATATTTCATTGCTTCTTTCTCTGATGCATCGGATCTCCTCTTCACACCACGGGTAGTCGGTGTCATGGCTATGCCTGAAATAAGAAGACACAAGTTTTTTAATGAACACACCAATATTTGGCTTTTCTAGTGATTTTTTGTGCAAACATAATCAGTACAGATACAGCAAGCTGTCGTGTTTATATCCAAGATCAGACTGTGAGCATTTATATGTGGGATTGCTGGATTGAAGAGTAGCCACTTGCTACAATTTCTGAAAGTTTGATGGGAGGGTGGTGCTTTCAGACAGCATGATAGCTGTGTGATGAGAAGTGTGTGGAATGTATTGCCCGTGAATTCAGTGATTCTCTATCAACATGATTATTGATTCATCTTGTCATAGTACTGGCGTGTATGATTTTAGATACCTTGTACTTGACCTACTCTTTTGTGTTTGTGCTTTGTTAATTTTATATGTGCTGTGTTGATAAAAAAACATGTATCCACTGTTTTAAAAACCTGTAGTTTGTGTCTGTTCTTTTTCATTTAAGGCTGTACAAAATGTATTTACATTCTGACTTTGCCTCAGTGGATGAGGTTCAAGAGTGAACTAACTGCATGAAAGAAAGAACTGACAATGAGTAATGAGATTAGAGTGTGTACACCGCAGATTTTGTCATTCAGACAAATGTCTTTTTTCTCTCTTCTACATACACAGGGTTATTAAAAAAAAAAGTCAAAAAAAAAAAGTATTATCGCCGGTGATCAGCCCCAGTTGGATAAAGTGGATATGTTTTGTTCGTTTGTTTTGTTTTGGGGTTGCGTTTTTTTTGCCTTTTTCCCCTATTGCTGCTACAGAGCCATGCTCCATATAGTATCACCAAAGATCATGTGACATATTTCTAAATGCAATGATGATAGTGATTTCAGTGCTATGGAGTTTCAATTTCAGTGTGGGACGCTGTGACAGGGCTGATTTTTATGATTTTTTTTTTTCATAACACATCACAAGACAGTATTATATTCTGCTATCAACCAGGCCTAAGAGAAACAGGCACTTGCAGTGTTGTTCATGAAAGTGAAGACCATGGTAGGCAGAAAATAGAGAAAAATAGCCAATGAGACAACAGAGAATGTGTGATAGTGAAGTGGAACCTCCTGAAAAACATACTGCACACATGTGGTTTTAAGCATAAGGTTCCCTTAGTCAATTAACGGATCCCAAACTGCATTACAAAGTGTTTTCAAAGAAATGGGTTACTTTGTGTGGTAAATGTTTTTTATGCCTGCATGCATATATCCTGCAACTATGAAGGTATTTCCTGACCTGCCTTCCTTGCACCTGAAGCTGGTGTGGACACAGAGCCTGGCTGCCACTAAATCCAAGATCATTTCATCTGTTAAAAAGCACAAAAACCATTATAGATTCTGTCACAAAGGTGGAAAGATCCCCACAGACATTTTATCACATTCAAAGGCTGAGTTTTTGCCCCCCCCCCCCCCCCTCTCCCCCCAAAAAAAATTGCCATAAATATGTGGAAAAATGTGTGAAATTAAAAGTGTATGTGAACTTTGTTCGCCTTTATCAAGTAGCATGTAAAAAGTTACACAGTTTTTACATTGTGCACACTATTTCAATGTCCAAATATCTAGCTTTAAACAGAAATAGTTATTGACGTCATGTTTTGGTTTCAATATATAACCATTTTTATGTCTTTTGGTCTAAAATGTCTGGGTCATTTCCAGAAAAAAAAATATTATATATTTACAATATATTTCCAAAAATTTAGGTGTAAAAAAAATATAGAGGTCTGTCTGCTGAGTAAACATAAACCTCAGACCATACCTGTTGTACAGTCATCAAATGTAAAAGGGATCTCCTCAGCAACATTGACTGAATGCAAGAGAAAGTAGTCTCATGGCCAGTGCTCTCACTCTCTCTCTTTTCTCTCTTTCTCTCTCTTACTCTTATAGGCCTTAGGCATCCTAACACAATTGAGCCAATGATCTGTCAATGTGCACATACCTTCCTGGGAGAGGCTGGCATTGGCCGAGGCTGGTCGGGAGGGGCTGCTCCTTGCCAAGAGCACCTCACATGGATCAGATCCTGTCAAATTGATCATGATCATTTTGTTTCAGATTTGTTATTGAATATTTGTCTAAAGACTGCTAAATCAAGAAGTGCCCTTAAAGAAATGTAAAACAATGACTTATGAATGAGGCATTTACTAAAAACCATATCTATCCCTGAAAAAAAATTATTGTGTTTGCCGAAAGAAAACATTACCTTCACAGTCAATGCATAATTGTAACTATACAAACTATCTTTATTTACTTATTACATGTACATAACTAAACCAAAATATTATGTACTGTAGCATCTTTTTATTACTATTATCAATCACTATGGTATTATTGTACAAACATTACATTCTTGTAGCATTAGTAAGAGTAGGGACCCCTGCTTGGCTGATCATATAGAGCTTCCTAAGAAGATTTATATTCGACTGACACCAGCAAACCAGTTTGGTTGTGGTAGTAGTGGAATTAATGGGACACACACAGTCAGTCCAATCAGTCCAAATGAGCGACTGGGGGCCGCTCAATTACATATATACAGTAGCCTACTATATATACTCATCCACTTTTGCTAAGGATCAAATTGAAAAAATAATCACTTTTGATACCTAGTTCATTTTAATTCAAAAATACACATCTGTATTTCATTCTTTTTCTTCTTTTTTGTTTACTGAATTACCTAACAGGAGTAGAAAGGAATATGTGCCAGAATAATCAGTTGGATTGTGGGGCCCTCCACACTGAAGAGGAGGAAGAAAAAGAAAAAGAAGAAATGTGGTTATTTGTTTTTACCAAAGTTAGTGGGTTTTGGGTTTTTTCAAATGTTTGGCAATGTGATCCTTTGCAAAAGTCGATGGGTATAGTATTAAATAAAGCCTTGATAACATTAGAAAAGAGAAACATTACCTGCTGTCACACAGTCGACACACCATGTATTGTGACAAGTGAACTTGACACCACCACAGAACTTGATGCCACCGCACCACCTCCCACTGCAACAGACATACTGCATATGTAGCAAATAACTGCCTCAAAAATAAGCAGACAACACCCCCCCCCCCCCCCAAAAAAAAAAAAAAAAAAAAAAAATTGAGAAGAAAAAAAATTTTTTCATACAAAAATAAATTCCATGGTGACTAAATGAGCTCCATACCTGCATTTTGCACAGCAGCTTTATGTGGCAAAGACTACATGAAATATTCAAGTGCTAGAACAAGCTTATGCTCAGTCTTAATCACAGACTGACTAAGACAGAGGGATTCTCACACTTAAATAACAAAACGCCAAAGCACAGTTTCTAATCTTATGTCTCTGTTCATAATATGACAGGTTCAAACTTGCTATGTTAGCCACAGTGAACACATTTCTGAGCCAATCAGCACCACATTTGGCACATAGCATCCAGACTGATCAATTAAAAAACAAAAATAAAATAAAAAAGAAATCAACTATTCATTACCTGTTGCCACATATTCCTCTTTGGAGGTCACTGGATTTCTTGACACCACAGTCTCTTTGCTGAAACATACATGA
>JADBJO010032980.1:0-15076 GCA_016801955.1 Conus betulinus
CAAACGAACAGGCCAAGTAACTAATCCGCACACAAGATGCACCTCCCAAAAACGCAAAACGACAAGTTATTACCCCTACTCCAGCACTATATCCTATCGTCAACCTGCATCAACTCAACACCCCAGTCAGCTCAAAAGTCACCGTCCAGGGTCTAGAACACCCAGAGGGTCCAAAGTCCGAGAAGTCGGTCCTACACATGGAAAATCTTCCCTTTTTCTTCAGATCAGGACCTTCCTAACCCTTGGAACTCCTGAATGAGTAGTTTCCACCAAGCCAAAATGAGTAGTTTTTACAGCAAAAGGAGTTGTTTGCGACATCAATTTTTTTTCGTATCGACATTTCCCATTGGGCCACGTGTTTTGGCTTTTGCTTGTGTTCCTCTCCTCTCTCTCCTCTTCTCTTTTGTGTGTGTGTGTGGGTGTGTTTGGTTGTTCGTTTCTGTTCTTTGTTTTTACGTCTTTTCACCATAAGTATATTAGACCAAAGAGGCGTTTTTGCGTGGAGTGAGTGCATGTGTTCAGCAATTTGTAGTAAAACCTTGTATCATATAATAAATCTTCTATGTTTTCTTCCGAACACATTCTTTGCTGTGACTGAATCGGGCAAAAAATCTCGGACACTTTTACAATGGAAAAAATGTGATTAACTGTGATTTGTGCACCACACAAGCAATATACATTTTTTGGAGAATTGTGTTTTAAAAGCGTTAATTTTTAGGCGGAAAAAGCGGGAAGTTACAAGTCTAGAATAATATAACGGTGCATTTGACAACTTCCTTGATACAACTTCCAACGGAACTGTAGCTGTATTTTGTGTTAGAGTCTTTTCATCAGAACGTCTGCTAATTTTTTTTTTTCCATGCTGTTATTTTCTAGCAGCCTGTAATTTTCATGGAGTGACAAAGGAAGTGTCATGTCTACAGTCTTCTCTAAACCTTTTGCGCCTCTTTAGCAGCTTTGTCTGGTCGTCGGCCATTTCGTTTCCATTTTTGTTTACAGTGCGAAGGCACCCAACAAAACTCAATGACTGTGCCTTTAGCCGACAAGCAATGTAATAAATAATGAATTTCGTACATAAGGTCAGGCCGTGGTATCGGTACTGAAGGAGTTTCAGTGAATATAAAACCGATTTAGAATCCACCAATATCACAGTTCTAAGTACTGCAATTTTTCAGTGCCGGTATGACAAACGGCCGCGCCAACATAATTCATTGTCAAGAACGGAGTGTGTGTGTGTTTCGTGTGTTTGTGTGTGTGTGTGGTGTGTGTGTGTGTGTGTGTGTGTGTGTGTGTGTGTGTGTGTGTGTTTGTGTCGGTGTGTTCGGGACATCGTGTGCATGCAAGGAAGACTTGGTGTGTGAATGCAGTGAGCATGCATATTAATATAAATTGTTTGCGTATACATGTGGGTGTGTTGTGTGTGTGTGTTGCTGTGTGTGTGTGTGTGTGTGTTGTGTGTGTGTGTGTGTGCGCTCGCGCGCGCGCCGCGTTTGTGTGCGTGTGTGTGTGTGTGTTGTGTGTGCCGCGGCGCGCGTGCGTGCGTGCATGCACGCACCCATCTGTGTGTGTGTGTGCGGTACGTGGGGTGGGATGTGATGTTGTTTGGAAGTGACACAGAGGAGAGAGGAGAGAGAGAGAGAGAGAGAGATAGAGGAGCGAGAGAGAGAGAGAGAGAGAGTGAAATGAGATATTACATCATCTCGTCCAGATTTCGGACGTGTAACTGATCATGATAGACAATGAAAACAATTCCTTTGCACCTAAGTAACAGCCCAGATATTGGATACTTGTCGAAATGTATGTTGACGTGTGCCCTATTAGAAAATCAGTAACTGGAACTCACATGTGTTTACTTATATTAGTAATAATAGAGAGAAAGCAACTGTTAAACATGTTCGTAATGTTTGGTGTAATTAAACATGCACACTCCACTCAATATTCATGAATTTGGGGGCACATGGGTACTGAGATCCTCACTTCACAAAAGTGCAATCGGCACAAGAAAAAATGTCAAAGTACTCACATGCTTCAGATGTTAGTATCATCGTGAAGCACAAAATATTCAAAAAAGTTCACCAAGAAAATTTACCGGAAAAAAACTTAAGTCTTTGTTCTGCCACTCTGCCTACATATACAGGAGAACGCCCCTTTCATTATGAGCACCTTCCATGGGGAATGTTGAGTATCTCCTCTCATCACAAGAGAAAGTTCCTGAAGTTTACACCATCTGTCCTAGAGTTTGCCAATATCAAACAGGTACATTTTTTTTTTCATGCAGTTGGTTTTAACAAATCTGGCACATGATTGTCACCAGAACTATTCCATTCTTCTTCTCAGCTTGTGACGCTTGGGGTTCTGCCTGACTGAAAACCGGTCATAACATTGGCGTTATCAAACCCAGGCTCAAAACGTTTTCCCATGGAATTCTGTGGGTCTGGAACTCGGTATTATTTTAGATCAAAGATGTTTTCTACCTGTGGCTGATCCTTGGCAAACCAGGACACTCAACAGCTCGGATTGTCACAAAGGCCACTGTGCTGAGCTGATGCCACCTGATAACTAATACACCTGATAACTAATAACTAGTGGAGCTATCTGTGGAGTGTTGGGCCCGGACTTCATTCTGTGTTTCGGAGATTGCTGGACCGAGGTTTAAGCTGCTAGTCTACTTAATGACTGCTGTTGCCTTAATGAGTTTTTTCTCCTGGAGCACTGGAGTCTTTGGGCAATTTTTGGAGTCAGGAAACAGATTTCTTGCTCTGTTGTTATGGTGTCTGGGTGTTGCGATGGCAAATTTGAAATCCGCAATGCAATCTGGCAAACCATTGTTCCTGCTCAGCGCTAAAAGTTCTTTTTTTATCATGCTCTGTCTGGTTGTCAAACACGCTCTCAATTTGCTTTGCTTTCCAACTCCCTCAGCGAACTGTTTTATGTGACGCACTTGAGCATGCCACTTGCAGCCAAAAATGCCACTGCTCCGGACAGAAAATTCATGTTTGCACAGTTCAGTGCGCGAAATGGTTCTTTTTCCTATTGCTTGTTCCTGATAGCGTGGCAGAAACGTCTGTGATGTAGTTCTTGGCCTTCTTCACACATGTTTTTTTTTTTTTTTTTGCTGCATTAGAATCTTCTTGAATCCAGAATTTCATCATCGGAGTCGTGTGTCCGTTTCGTGAGCTGATGACTTTTGGGTCTCAACCTCAACGTTTTTTCCCTTTGTATAACCTATTGTGCGATGCTTTTGAAGTTCCTTTATTTTTCTCCCCTTTTAGCTCCAAGCCCCGAGGCAGAGTGGACATTTTGGGCTGAGAAAGGACATTGAAGGGAACTCTTTTACTACCCCCCCCTGAAAGAACCCGCTATAAACGCCGGTCCCGTTCCTCTGAGACTGAATCTCTATCACAAAAGAGACTGGTTTAAATTTTCTACATATATAGTAAGCCGATGGCTGCAGATTTTTGAATCGACTTTGAACGTTAATTATTTCACTCAGTGCTGCCAATATGGCTCTGCACATATATTCAAATGTTTCGTGAGTATCTCGTTACAGTTACAGTTAAGTGTGAGATTTAAGGGCCTATAGGCCTGAGGCCCTTAAGGACAAGGTTACTTCAGACATAGGTCTGCATCATTCATTGTGGCAACTGGCTGTCGCCGGCAGTAGTGGGTGAGTGGCTGTGGGGTCGTCCGTATTCCTCCCGTTGAGCTCGTGCTTCCTCTTGAACGTTGGTTCATTCTGGTCGTGTTCAATCATGAATGTTGGTTCAGATTTGGTCTTGTTTCCTCTTGAAACGTGGTTCAATTCTGGTTTGTTGGTCGACCGACGATGGGCGAGTCGTTCGCATGTTGCCTTCTTTTCCCCCCAAACATCAGGGCTGTGTTTTCAGGACCACAAGGGCGGCCTTCTTCATGCTCGGGTTGGCGATGGGTGCCTGTGCCGCGTGTGAGGCCCGCCTCAAAGGATGGGGAGCAGGACGAAAGTCGCTGGAGCGCTTGCACGGGTCTTCCCTAATATTCGGCGGGTACTCGCGGACTGCGGCCGATAGAGGGCAAATTTTTCAGCCCAACGCCATAAGGTGTGCCCACCATGTCTGCTGCCCCCAATTCAGAACATGGCTTTCCAGAGCCTCCAGTAGTAGTCGCAGTCCAGGCAGCGCCTCCTTCGCCGATCGCCCACAACTCCAGGCAGCCGTCCCCCGCGACACAGGCTAGACCCGCCAGTCACCCCTATTTGGCTGGAAGGTTGACTGCGCCGCCCGACGCTGATCTCTCACATCAGTGTCCCCCTCAAAGGTGAGCTGCCACCTCTCCCTGGCACCGGCTGCTACGCCACACTAGCAGCGAACTCGTCAGTTCTCGAAAATAGTTGAGTTTTACGTCCCATTGCGAAAGCTTTTAGGAACATGTCCTTTCATTCACCACGGTAGTCTTTGTCGCAGTTCTCGCCATTTTAGTAGAATGAAAGTCGGGCTGCATTCAGTATTATTGTCGCCGTTTGCTATCTGCCCGTTTGGATAAGTAGAGGCCTATCAAAGCAAAGAGAGTAAACACCACCGAGTAGGCGGGCGTTTTTCTGAACGCATTCGCTCAGCTTGCCACTCGACAGGCTTAAAAGGTGGTTATGACTTTTGCCCTCGCTTGTTTCACTAGCGCTGCTTTTGCGTATATTTTCACTCAGTTAAAAAAATCACATAGCCTAGATAAAATCTAAATTATGTAGTTGCATTCCAAAATATGTAGCTACGTATTAGTCTGGCAAAAACATGCGTAGTTTTCTATGGTCAAAATGTAGTGTAGACCAATCCTGATGATCTGCCGTGTGTATAGGGGCAATTCTGTCTTCCGTCCCTCGGCTCTTTTTTACGTATGCTGACTGCGTTCTCAGTCAATGGTCCGACCCAAACGAGTAGAATTCCAAAGTAAGGGGAAAGTGAGACATGGCCGAACATAGACACATGGAGGATTGGGCCCACTTTGGGTGGCGAAACATAGTAGACACAATGGAATGTAGACACGATGGAAAATAGGACCTCTTTCGAAAGGTGGGGCATGGGACGCAATGCAATATAGACACGGTAGAAACATAGACACGGTGGAGCATAGACATGAGTAGAACATAGAACATAGACACGGTGGAGCATAGACATGGTGGAACACAGACATTGTGGAACACAGTCATGGTGGAACACATGCACGGTGAACACAGAAATGGTGGGACATAGACACGGTAGGAGCATAGACACTGGTGAAACATGACCCGGGTGGAGCAATAGACCATGGTGGAACATTGACACGGTGGAGCATAGACATGGTGGAACACAGACACTGTGGTACACAGTCATGGTGGAACACATGCACGGTGAAACACAGAAGAAATGGTGGGAAATAGACACGGTGGAATATAAACACAGTGGAACATCGACATGGTGGAACACAGACATGGTGGAACATATACATGGGTCGAAGTGGAACACAGACACGGTGGAACATCGACATGGTAAGGTAGAGCTAATGTTGCTTATAGCCCAGCCGACCGCAAAGGGCCATATCGGGCTGTCACCACGTTGAAGTCAACTCACAAGTCATCCATTCACACAAACTCTTAAAAATACATCTTTCTAAAAACTCACCCGAAATTTTGTAAGTAAAATCTTTCCACTATAAAATTCTCAGATCCCCAGGAAAAAATGTAATCTCTTTGAAGAACTTAAAGATCGCATCAGGCGGAACATCTCTGAACAAGGTTTTCATGGAATCTGCCGTAAAATTGTTTGTGTCTCACATCATGCAAGTCCAAACACTCAAAAGAATATGTTTAATTGAGAGTTGCCACATGAGCACAGGAATGCAAACACAGAGCTTCTTCACTTTTTCAAAAATGTACAAATGAGTAGTATAAGAATGGCCGGTGTGCAGCCGGCCACAGAACCATTTCTGCTTTGTGATCATCCCCCCAGAGGTAGATGAGTGGAACTCTTTTAGGTTTTTGGACGGATCTGAAATAAATGTTCTTCGTCTGTGTATTCCAGTCCTCCTGCCAGAAGTCTCTGACATCATCGTGTAGGAGATAGATATTGTTATTTTCCCTGTTGTGGCATTCTTGACCAAAACGATCAGCCATTTCATTCCCTCTGATGCCAGCATGACTGGGAACCCAAGCCAGAAAACAGTGCTGTGTCCTTTCGCTTTCAATGTGGTAAAAGTTTTGTTTTTTTAAGTGTAGAAGTTCGGGATGATGGAGGTTAAGGCCAGCTATCGCCTCCAAAGTTGACAGCGAATCAGACAAAATCAGACAGCTCTTGTTGATTGATTGATTGAGATTTTATCTTCAGGCTAGATCCAGGGCTGTAAGTACAGCAGAGTAAACAGAAGCATCTGATGGAATATGTTCTAATAATATTTGAGAAGCAGCACAGCATGGCAACAGGCTGCACAGGCCACTCTAATCTTCAGACTTGGAACCATCAGTAAATACTTTCTGAAAGGATGGGAATTTTTGTACAGAGATCGCCAAACAATGCCCCTTGGTATGCCTAAGAACTGGTGGATTCTTTGCGAAAAGCAGAAAGATCAAAGCGGATTTCTGGTTGTGAAAAAAGGTCCATGGAGGCTCATCTGGAAACTTGGAGAAGTCAGACGCAACTCCTAGATCAGACCTGCATTTTGCGCATGAGGCTGCATACGAAGTCCAAACGGAGGGAATACAGTTGGGATTCTTTTTCGAATTTATTTTAAACTGAGGGTTAAATCACAGTCATAGGCAGGTTTTCCCATTCAGAGAACAGTCTCAGATAGTAGATGCAAGGATAGTTTCAGCCTGCGGTTGGATAGTGACGGGTTCACCTGCCTCTGCGTACGGGGCTGTAGCACAGGGGTGAGTGTGCGGAATGCTACCCAAGACAGAGACGAAGCCTTTGATGGTGAATAGGGTCCAGAGTTTCAGATAAAAGAGGGTCTCCCAGAGCCGTACACAGCACAAACCCACAGTCCAGTTTAGAACGGACCAAGGCTTTGTAGAGGTGCAGCAAAGTTTTCTTATCAGCGTCGCCCCAGTTCAGTGTGTGCTACGACGTGCAGAATGTTCAAAAGCTTTCTGGCAAGGTTTTTAAAATTTAATGTGACTAAGAAATTGAGTTCTTGGTCGAAAACCAACTAGAAATTGGGCCTCTTTTACAACTGGAATGAGAGACTTCTTCCCCTTTTTTGGATTTCAGGATCTGCAAAGAACTGTCGAAAATTATGGAAGTGAATACCCCACAACCTGTGTCATGGTGGCAGAAAAGGTAAAGCCATTTTTCTTTCCGCCCACCGCATGAATTTTGTGACCACACAAATCTGGAGCCTGCGCCTGAACGCTTTCGGGTAAAGCTTTCATTTTGCACAGAACGGCAAAAATAATCTACAAAACAATGAGCAGCAGAACCCTGTTTGAACTTAGAATGTTAACATGTTGTTGATTTTGTTGCTAAAGAGGGCAGGAGGCAGTCATGCTCCCTTGTGGAACAAACCCACCCAAACGCCTCCTGCTCGTGAACATCGAAGAGAGTGGTGGCCAAACCGAACCTGAAGTTGTAGTTCTGGCCAACAAACGTTTTGATAAAAAAAAGTGGAAAGATGAACCAAAAAAACGGCAGGATGCACGGAGATAAAAATAATAAAGTATCCCAGATTTCTAGGTGGTATCGTAGGCCTTCTCCAAGTCAAAGAAAATAGCTACTGCATGTTGTTTATTCAAAAAAGGCGTTTCGAAGCGTAGATTCCAGGCGATCAAATGATCCAACTGTATGTTCGATGTTTGCGGAAACCTGCACTGTTTCTTTTCGGGGCCAGAAGGGCCATCGGCCTTCAGTGTCCACATAAGTCTACGGCATTGACCATTTCCCCCCATCAGTTTTGCAGATACAGCTGGTCAAAGCTATCAGACGATAGTTTGATGAGATTCGAAAGATCTTTTCCCAGGTTTTGGGAAATAGGTATAATGAGGGCTTTTCGTCCAAGAGCAGAGGAGGAAAGAATCGCAGTAGTCATACCATGGTTGTTGGATTTTGTAGCAGGATGTTCAGACCTTTTTTGCGGAAGATGTTTTCAAAAGTTTATAATGGATTTCGTCCCTATACCAGGAGAGGAATCGCTGTAAGAAAGTAAGGGCGATTTCAATTCGTTAAAAAAGTGAGAGGAAGATTGTGGTTTTTCCCATGTTGTCTAAAGACAATGTCGCAGGCCGTGATTTTCTTTGAGGATTGTGTTTTCTGACAAAACAGGCTGATTTGGTAGGAGAGGAACTCGTTTCAATAGTCGAAACCAAGCAGATTGGCAACCGCTTTTTTTCTCTGTTATTAAAGAGTCAGAAAACTTGAATTGGTTCACAGTAGGGCAGGTGTTCTTTCCCTTTTTAATTTTCTTGATGATTTTTCCACACATTTTACTTCGATGTTTTGGATGTGAGACTTGAGCAAACATGTTTCCAAGACGAACGTTTCTTGGTTTTTATAAATACGTTTTTTTGATTTTGCTCTCAGTTCTGATGCGGCTTGGACGGTGGGGCATCGATGGGCCTGCAGGAGAACCAACGTTGAGCCCTTTTGCGGACTTTGTTAATTTTTCTTGCATTACGAGTTTGAAACAAGGAACTTTTGGGCATTAGGGCTTCTTGGAAGATGTAGGAATGGTTGACTTTGCCGCAATTTAAGTAATGAAATCTGAAAGACTTCCTGTCGGAGCCATTTTCACTTTGCAGGATCGTAACCTCTTCCAGATCATGAGAAATCTAAGTGGCAAAGAGGTCCCAATCTGCTTTGTTAAAAATGAGGCTATTCTGGTAAGGACTCACTTTCTGCATTTGTACACCGAAGCAACACATGGACGAAAGTGGTCTACTACTCATGTAGGTTATCATCACACCTCCCAAACAAAATCCAGAAACAAAGAAGGGTCACAAACAGAAGATCCAGACACGATGTGTGCTATTAGTGGAGTGAAAGCAATTTGGCGATTGGCGATTTCCCATCATTCAAGACACACAAATCAAGGTCTGAAAACACTTCCTCTAAAAGCAGGCCCTTTGGTGAATTATCCTTTCACTTCCCCGTAGAGGAGAATGACCCATTCAGATCGGCCTAATAGCAGGAAGGATCTAGGAAGCTGCTCCAAGAGCGAATGAGGTCCTGTTTGGTGACAACAGATGTTTGGGGACAGATACAAAGCTACAGGCAGATTATTTGTTTTGTGGGAGAGTAACCCGAGCTGCGACCTGCATGAAGCAGACAGTCTGCAGAGCACTGGGCTATGCAGAACAGAGTTGTGAACGAATAAGGGCTACCCCGCCCAGGTAACGCACTGTTCAAGGTAGCCAGAAAGTGGTAGCACAGAAATGGCAAAGTTTTATCAGGCCTTAGATGAGTTTCTTGCGGGTGATGAAACTATCACAAGCCTAGCTCCACGGCACAAAAAGCTGCAGTTCTGGCGTAATTGAAGACAGTCCCCTGATGCTCCCATTGCAAGATTGTTTCCATTTTGGTTAAGGCATTTTTTCATTCCACGTCAAAGGGCCTATTCCTCTTTACATCATACAGAGCCTTTCAAACGCATTCTGCATGTTGGAGTTCCGCCTTTTTTTATCTGGTCTGATGATGGTAGGGGTGATTTTCTTTTTTTCCCCAAGGGGAGGCGGGGAGGAACTCAAGGATCTTTGTTGGCATTGGTGGAGGCTTTTCCTTTGCACTTTCCTCCAGCGCCACTTTAGTTCGAAGCCACTGTCGAGGGCACCTCCCTTGGGAGGTGGTCTCGGCTTAGGAGCCGTCTCGGTCCCCCACGGGGGCGACCCTTTGCTCAACCCGCCGCATCATCTGCAGGCTAGTATGATGAATTGGAAGTGCATCCTGAGTGGTGGGTTTAAGGCCTCCACCAACGGCCTTTTTGCTTTACACTGTATTAGAAACCGGAAGAGACACTTCAGCCAGTTCGAGACCACATGGAGTCTGTCCCTCTAAACACTGGCTTCCACCCGAGTGATTTTTTGACGACTGTCTGAAAAAAGGAAAGGAGCTGAGGTACCCCAGCTAGTTCCTGCACCAACCTTTTTGGCTTCGAAGAAACGAAATCCGTTTTTCTTCTTCTGTTTTTTTACACTCTGGATTTCGCCTTTTCTACTCGCCAAACACAGTTTCACGCATTTCGCCGATTCACATCCGCCCTCATGAACTGCTTTGCTGCAGATGGCACACACCTTCTTCTCCCGGGCATTTTCCCCTTGACTGGTGGCCAAATCGTTGACATCTGTAGCCCTCAGTGGGGATAGTACATAAAAGGGCTACTTTTACTCTCAGGTCTCCCGCCTCTATGGACTCTATGGAAGAGTCAGTTTGGGAAAAGGTGAGGACAGAGTATTGGTCGTTTTTTTTCTATGGACCTTGCGCGGAAAGTCGCCCTCCTGACCCTCTACAACTTCCTGGTCAGCCAACTCAGCCTAATCTCTCCCTCAGATATCCCAAACACTCTCTGCAACGGATGAACACCTTTCGATGAGTTTAGACTTTTGTCAGGGGACCCCGGATTGAGTAATTCACAAGGCTTGTTAACTTCAGGTCAACCTGCATGAGCATAGGAAACAATCCCTCAGCCTCTTGACTGACTTCGGCTCTGCGCCTGCAAGACCTTTCAGCCCCTTTGCAACAGCTAGGGGACTCCCTCTGGTAAGCGTATCGTGCCTTCGTTATCCGCAGACTTGGATCACCAGCCAAGAGGGACAGACGCCTAATGTCTTCCGGACTTCTGTGTCCGAGTCCGTGTCCCCACGAAGGGTTTAGAACCCAGTTTTTTTCCTTCTCTTTCCTATTTAAGTGCTTTTTTTTGTGGCCATGAAGGTTTTTTTAAATACCGGCAGAAATAAACGGTCACCCCAGGAGAGCTGCGGGTGCTGGGGGAAGGGACAATTTGATGGCCATGATACGGCGGTCCGTCCGCCTGGTACCATCCCCACGAACACCAGACAGTGCACCTTCGCGACTGAATTGCGGATCCAGCCACTCAGCCCCCTCGCCAGATAAACTGTAGCTTGGACTTCCCCGCTGCTTACGGCAGCTTACTCATGTACTCAGAGAAAGAGAATGTGGAAAAGAAGGCTTTAAAGGAGACACGGAGAGAGAAAAGATCCATTAAGAAAGGCAGAAAATAGAATAGGGAAAAAGGTGGGCTACTATTGTCAGCGCCCTCACTCTTAACATTTCATAACAGCCCTAGTGGAACTTAGACATGGTGGAAGATAGACATGGTGGAACATAGACATGGTGGAAGATAGACATGGTGGAACATAGATCATAGGTGGGACAAGACACGTTGGAACACAGACACGGTGGAACATAGACATGGTGGGAAACATAGACATGGAGACTCGTGGGACATAGACACGGTGGAACAATAGACATTGGTGGGGAACACAGACACGGTGGAACATATACTGGTGGAACATAGACATTGGTTGGACATGGACATGCGTGGAACATGGACCACGGTGGAACATAGAAATGGTGGAACATAGACATGGTCCGGGACATAGACACGGTGGAACATAGACATGGTGGAAACAGAGACATGGTGGGACATAGACACACGGTGGAACATAGACAAGGTGGGACATAACCATGGGTGGGACACAGACATGGTGGTAACGTAAATACGGCGGTTGCATAGATGTGGCGGATATAGACTCGATGGCACATAGAAACGATGAGACATTGATGCAGAGTGGGGATATTGATACGGTTGTGACACTAGACATGGTGGGATAAAGAACAGTGGGACATAGATATGTAGGATATAGGACACAGTGGGACATAGACACAGGTTGGAAAACATAGACTAGGTGGAACATAGACACGGTGGATCGTAGACACGTGCGGACACAGACAATCATGGAATAAAGAGCATATAGGACAGTCACAGACAGACAGACATCATGACCTACAGACATTTCCAACATGACCACCCACCTCACTGTAGTGACTCTGAAAAGCGGCTCTCCGCCGCCGGCGTGGCGTCACTGGGGGTGACGTCACGAATCGCTGACTCGGCACCACGACTTCATCGCTGACGTCTGTGGCCACAGGGGGTGGGCCCTGCTGCTGCTGCTGCTGATGCTGCATGATGATGATGATGATGCTTTGACTTGCACCGCGATGCCTGCTGATCCGACGTGACCCCGAGGTAAAGACAAGCCTCAGAGGGCAGCCGACCTGCTGTGGGCTGATGGAGAGTCCCAAGGCCGCCAGGTGTGGGCGAGATCTCGAATGATGTGATTCCTCAGCTGAAACGGGATCCCCACCAGAACGTGTTCTGGCGATGCTGAAGATGACCTAGGATGCATCTGTTTGGGGAAGAAACACCTGAAGTTGTTTGCTGCTATGGCTGCTGGATGCTGATTTCCGGGTCTTGGAGGCTTTTTTCGAATAAACCTCCTGGGACATGACAGGTCAGAGACGTTGTGAGTAATGTTTACACTGAAGATAGATACAACCGGCATTCGTTCACGGGAGCATACAGGACACACGCGCGCCCACAGAGACAGACACACGCACACACACGCACGTCGACGAAGGGAGAAAAAAATAATGGGCCTGCAGATGCAAAAATGCTGAGTCCATCCACATCGAATACTCGCCTTCCTCTACCACATTCATTCTTCGTCCATTAAAACTCAAACCAAAAAACAAAAAAGAAAAGGAGAAGTTGGTGAAATAAAAAAGACAAGAAGTTTGTTGAAACAAACAGGAAAAGAAGTTGTGAAGCTAAAAAGACAAGAAGTTGTGCAATAAAAAGAAAAGAAGTTGTGAAATAAAAAGAAAAAGAATCTGTGAACAAAAACAAATGAAGAAGTTGGTGAAAATAAAAAAAAGAAGTTGTGAAACGAAAAGGAAAAGAAGTTGTGAAACAAAAGAAGTGAAACGAAAAGAAAAGAAGTTGTGAAAGAAACAAAAAAAAAGAAGTTGTGAGACAAAAAGAACAGTAGATGTTAGACAAAGAGAACAGAAGAAGTTGTGAAACAAACAAAGAAAAGAAAATAATGGTGAAATGAGCACACTAACCAAGGAAGCTCCGAGTGACCAAGGAAGCCAATGGAGCGCACTCAGTGACCAAGGAAGCCAACGGAGCGCACTCGAGGGACCAAGGAAGGAAGCCAGCACGCGAGCGCACTCAATGACCAAGGGAAGCCAACGGAGCGCACTCGGTGACCAAGGAAGCCAACGGAGCGCACTCAATGACCAAGGAAGCCAACGGATGGCACTCAAGACCACCAAGGAAGCCAACGGAGCGCACTCGGTGTGACCAAGGAAGCCAACGGAGCGCACTGAGTGACCAAGGAAGCCAACGAGGAGCGCACTCAGTGACCAACGGAAGCCAACGGAGCGCACTGAGTGACCAAGGAAGCCAACGGAGCGCACTCAGTGACCAAGGAAGCCAACGGAGCGCACTCGCGTGACCAAGGAAGCCAACGGCTGCGCACTCAGTGACCAAGGAAGCCAACGGAGCGCACTCAAATGACCAAGGGAAGCCAACGGAGCGCACTCGGTGACCAAGGAAGCCAACGGAGCGCACTCAATGACCAAGGAAGCCAACGGAGCGCACTCGGTGTGACCAAGGAGGAAGCCAACGGAGTGACCAAGAAATGACCAAGGAAGCCAACGGAGCGCACTCAATGACCAAAGGAAGCCAACGGAGCGCACCTCAATGACCAAGGAAGCCAACGGAGCGCACTCGGTGACCAAGGAAGCCAACGGAGCGCACTCAATGACCAAGGAAGCCACGGAGCGCACTCGGTGACCAAGGAAGCAACGGAGCGCACTCAATGACCAAGGAAGGACCAACGGAGCGCACTCGGTGACCAAGGAAGCCAACGGAGCGCACTCAATGACCAAGGAAGCCAACGAGCGCACTCGGCTGACCAAGGAAGCCAACGGAGCGCACTCAATGACCCAAGGAAGCCAACGGAGCGCACTCGGTGACCAAGGAAGCCAACGGAGCGCACTCAATGACCAAGGAAGCCAACGGAGCGCACTCAATGACCAAGGAAGCCAACATACGGAGCGCACTCGTGGACCAAGGAAGCCAACGGGAGCGCACTCAAGGGAAGCCAAGAGCGCAAGGAAGGAGCCAACGGAGCGCACTCGGTGACCAAGGAAGCCAACGGAGGAGCACTCGGTGACCAAGGAAGCCAACGGAGCGCACCTCGGTGACCAAGGAAGCCAAACACGGAGCGCACCTCGGGACCAAGGAAGCCAACGGAGAGCCGACTCGAGTGATACCAAGGAAGCCAACGGAGCGCACTCGGTGACCAAGGAAGCCAACGGAGCGCACTCGTCGTGGCCAAGGAAGCCAACGGTAGCGCACTCAATGACCAAGGAAGCCAACGGAGCGCACTCGGTGACCAAGGAAGCCAAACGGGAGCGCACCTCAGGTGACCAAGGAAGCCAACGGAGCGCAACTCGGTGACCCAGGAAGCCAACGGGAGCAGGCGCAACTCGGTGACCAAGGAAAGCCAACGGAGCGCACACTCATGACCAAGGAAGCCAACGGAGCGCACTCAAGTGACCCAAGGAAGCCAACGGGAGCGCACTCGGTGACCAAGGAAGCCAACGGGAGCGCACTCAAACGGACCAAGGTGAGCCAGCGGAACACGGAGCTCACTCAATGACCAAGGAAGCCAACGGAGCGCACTCAATGACCAAGGAAGCCAACGGAGCGCACTCATGACCAAGGAGAAGCCAACGGAGCGCACTCGGGTGACCAAGGAAGCCAACGGAGCGCACTCAATGACCAAGGAAGCCAACGGAGCGCACTCAATGACAAGGAAGCCAACGGAGCGCACTCGGTGACCAAGAAGGCAACGGAGCGCACTCAGTGACCAAGGAAGCCAACGAGCGCACATCAATGACCAAGGAAGCCACGGGAGCGCACTCAATGACCAAGGAAAGCCAACGGAGCGCACTCGGTGACCAAGGAAGCCAACGGAGCGCAATCAATGACCAAGGAAGCCCAGAACGGTAAGCGCACTCGGTGACCAAGGAAAGCCAACGGAGCGCAC
>JADBJO010032981.1:0-15076 GCA_016801955.1 Conus betulinus
AAACTGTATTAACTTAATTTCTTGCCTTTCTGGTAACCAGCGCCAGCGGTCAACATGACTCGTTCGTCAGTTTTAGCACTTTACAAACATTATTTCTGTTCCTTATAAACCTCTTACCTCTCTCTACTTATATCCCTCCTCTGTGATCCTCAGAGTAAAAAAACCCCCCCTAACACTAATCGATTGGTCATTTACTCTCGCTCACCGTGGTTTGATTCCAAAGTTCTATCCAGGTGTCTGAATCTCCTGAGGTACAATTTAACTTATACGACCTCGATGCTGTCACTCTGATGGATTTCGTTCCCAACCACGAACTTAAGGAATTGTTATTTGGCAGGTAGCCCTCTAGAACGTTTACTGTAAACATATTTTGAAAAATCTTTACACCTGCAAGTCATCAGTACACAGAATCTACAGACTGTGGTTGTCATCAATACTCCCAGTTCACTTTGATGATCTTTCTGCTTTTCCCAGCATGATGAGATTTCATCATCGTGTGAAGATCTGCTTCAGTCCGGAACGTATCGTGTCTGTCTCTGGTTAACATGTTGTGCATCACATAATCGGCAATATCTTCTGCTTGGCTGTGCGTTTGTTTATGAAGAACGTGATCTCCCACGCGCGTTTTTAATGTGCTTGTCACTAACCTCACCGTGTCTGATTTTCTAATGGGCGTCTACATGGCTGTTATTGGAATAGCTGATCAGCAGTTTCGGGGAATATATTTACATAAAGATACACTTGAAAAAATAGCACAACATGCAACGTGGCTGGATTTCTGTCTTTGTTGTCTAGTGAGGTATCAGCTCTGATCATTTGGGTTATTACGTTGGATCGTTTTCTTGTATTATGTTTTCCATTCAACACCTGGCATTTGGAGAGGTTATCAGCAATAGTAATTTGCTTCGTGATTTGGCTGGTGGGGCCTGTTTCTTGCTTCTCTTCCCTTATTTCCGATGAACAAGGACTGGGAGTTTTATGGCCAGACAGGCATATGTATTCCCCTGCCAGTGTCCAGGCAGGGTTCAAGGGAAGAGAGATTACTCTTTCAGTATCTTCATCGTTTTCAATTTGTTCTCTTCATCATGATCTCTGTAGGTCAGTTTTTTTGTTTACAGATCAGTACAGAAAAACTCGTTAAAAACAGTTACAGCCAAAGCGTCACGGGAAATGACCATAGCTCGTCGGCTGATCTCTGTGGCTGTGACAGATTTCATGAGCTGGTTCCCGATAGGACTGTGTGGCCTTTTAGCAGCAACAGGTATTCCCATTCCCCAGGAAGTGAACGTCGCTTTAGCTATTTTTGCACTGCCCTTAAAACTCCACCCTGAATCCCTTCCTGTATACTGTCAATACTTTTGCAGAAAAAACGGGAAAATCTAACGAAACGAAACTTCTGAAGTGGATGGAGTCCAATGCTAATATGATTCCCCTGACTTGAATACAGCTTAATGTCCTGACACATCTTTCTCTGTCACTGTCTGCCACACCTGTAGACACACACACAACACACACACACACACACACACACACACACACACACACACACACACACCACGCACACACACACACACACACACTCTCTCACGCTCAAGCTTCCTGAAATCATTGTAAAGTATATCTTATTCTCAGTAGACACTGTGTAATCTCTCCTTTCAACCATGTCGGGTGTTTCTCAAGATCGCGACTGCTTTTAATAATTATGGAAATCTATTACTGAATGCATGTGCTGCATTAGATTTAAGTATTTCAATTTGTTTGTTGTGAAGGCGATCTTGATAGCTGCTTTACATTACATTTTAGATGCTGATCGCAGCATTGTTGATTAGCCTTATATTTTTTCAAGTAACTTTATCACATGTGTGATTTTGACTCATGTATATAATACGCTGCTGAATGTATTGACTCAGACTATTGACCCCGTGACAATTCATGTGCTGTTCCTAAGGAAAACAAAGACATAGATACATACAAAGGGCTGGACGACTGCAAGTTTGAAAAAGGGATGAAAAATGGTAGTGATGTGAGGTAGATCATATCAAGGTCTGTGTGGCTGAAAAAAAAAAAAAACAAACCTTGAACTGGATCGAGTTCACATGTTTGAAAACCAGATTTCATTCAGATCTACTAACGGTTTTTAAATATAAAGATGAAAAGAAGTAAGAAGGTAATCCAGATAATGGGGGACCAGAAAGTGACAAGTGTTTGATGATGATGTAATAATAATGATATATAATGAACATGATTACAACGACGACGACGACGACGACGACGACGATAGTAATACTACTACTTCTACTATAACAATCATATGCGGTAGCAGTAGTAGTTCGTAGTCGTAGTCGTAGTAGTAGTATAGTAGTTAGTAAGTAGTAGTAGTAGTTGCATAGAGCAATTCCAGTTGAAAACTATTAATTGTGCTTTCATACATCATTGGATTTTGACCTCCCTGCATTCATACGCAACAAACCAACTACAGATCATATGGTGTATACAAAGAATGAAGTTGACCCTAAAGGTGTCATATACCACTTACTGTTCCAGCTGAGACTTCGTTGGGCTGCTTTCTCGAACATAGACCACTGCATTATTTAGCTGCGAGCTGAACTGCCTTATGGATTATGTTGCTATCCTCTTCCTTCTGCAGCTCCTCTATTACCATGTCTGTCTTTGCTTTTGCCTCTGAACACAGCGTCATTTTCGTTCACACCCAGCTCCTGTCTCTTGGTTTGCGTATGTCATGTTACATATTCCTGATTGTGAGGTTGTCCTTTGCCACGCCCACTGCCTCCTACACATCCCATTTTCTGCCAGTCTTTAGATCGGGTGGGGTTGAATAAGCATCTACCCAATTTGTCCTGCTCAAGGATGGATTTCTGGGGTCACTTCACCTTTGCTAGCCTGACAGTACAGTGCATGTCAATATGATCAGATGGGATACTGTTTTTTTTCCCTTGAGTATTTGTTATATATCATTAAGGGTGTATGGGGTGTCATGGATAGATAGTACCTTGGTGTCTGGCAGCAGCGTCCTCTTTAGGACGGACGGGAATCACTGGTTCTCTCCCCTGATGCTCAACTCTCACAATAGGCTCTGGGACCCTTTCCCAGCCACACTTCAGTAACGCGCTTCTGCTGGCGGGCAAAACGTGCGTGAGGGGGCTGCTGCATTATTACTCCCAGTAGGAGATCTGGAGAGGAGACAGGAGCTGCCAGGGAACACCCCAAGCTCACAGCAAGGACATGAGGGTCCAACGCAAGACAATGACACACCGGAACAGCTGAGGCCCGGGTCACCAATGCCACGCCTTCCACTGATGGCCCCCATGGTGGAGGTGGCAGAGTGTGCTACTGGGGGCCGAACCACCATCAAACTACCATCAGAAAACATCACCATCAGAACGTGGAATGTTTCACACTCTACAACTGATTGGAGAAGAATCAATGAGCTCGATCATGAGCTTTTAAGATACCAAGGGGACATCCTAGGACTATCAAGGTCAGGTGGACAGGATTTGGGAGACTGTGACAGAAACAAACTGTGGTACTGTGGACATTCAACCAGTCATCAGCACGGAGTAGCCTCCTTTGCCTCTGATTCATCAGTTGTGCACCAATCTCCAGCATCAACAAAGCACAGACTAGAACGTACCCAGGAGCAGCCATCAGCAGTGACTATGATATGGTACTCATGACCATCACATTGAAGCTGAAGTAAAAGCACAGAACAAAAACGAAAAGCAGGTAATTGTGAATAGCAGCAATGAAGACCAGACTGTAAACATCACAATGATGAGACAAAAGCTGGAAGAGGTGAAAGCATTCAAAAACCTCTTCTCCACACTCATGAAAGACGGTCGCTATTCAACAGAAATCGAAATCAGATGAGCTCTCACCACATCAGCTATGGCAAAGCTCACAAAGCTGTGGAGAAGCAATAAAATCAGCTTTCCCTACAAAACTCAAGCTATACAAAGCCCTCGTCCTCCAATCTTCCTATGTGAGTTTGAGCATTGGACATTGATGGCAATAGTTGGAGAGAAGGATCCAAGCCTTTGAAATGATGGCATACCAGAAGACTGCTCCACATCCTTGGACAGAGCACAGAACCAACGACTCTATCTGGGAGCAGGTGGCCACTCTGGCAGGACTACAGGAACCCCTCTTGGCTACACTTAGGAAAGAAGGCTGATGTGGTTTCTCCCACAACAAGACTCACTGGCAAAGACAATCCTGCAGGGGCAAACTTGAAGGAGCAATGCACAGAGGCAGGCAAAGACCTGTTCAGAGAACGTGACAGAATGGGCAAACCTCAGGCTGCCAGAACTCCTTGGGAGAAGCATAGGAGAGGCCGTAATGGAGAAGAATATTTGCTGGAGTCATCCCTAATGTGTCCACTATGACCACTTAGGTCAAGGGAATGAGAAGGAGAAGAAATATTTATTATTTTGGCCTCCATTGACCCCACTGCATTAGTGCCCATACTTTCTATAGCACAGGCTGGAGGAGCTTTGAAATCAGCATAACTGCAGACACCTGTCCTTGTATTTGTCAGAGAGATCAAACTGATGTATTGTCTGCCGCCTTTCTTCTGCCATTTGCTTTCCCTTCTTTGTATCATTCAAAGAATCATCACAATACATTCCAAGGTGCTTCACTGTTTTTTCTATTACATTGGAATGGCTTAGATTGTGACTGTGAACATCACTCTTCCAGCTACTTTACCTTTCTGTGGGGAGAGGGCTCTGTGATTTCTTTGGTTTGCAACTGATTCCCAAGAGTTTCTCGGTCAAACAGGAATGATGAAGAGTTTTCAGTCCATGTTACACGCACGCACGCACAACAACACACACACACACACACACACACACACACACACACACACACACACACACACACACACACACACACACACACACACACACACTAATGTGTTTGTTTCCTTGAATTTTACACGACCTAATGACCTATAGATATTGACTAAGGAATAAGAAATGACTGGTTTGCCAGAAATAGATAAAAGAAGCGTGATTGTTCTTAAAATAAGTGTTATGAGCACTTCCTTGTCCATCCACAGCCTTCAATTTTTCCTAATCTGAACCAGATACCCATTTACCACTGGTTGAATACAGAAAGGGTTTCAAAGCCGAAAAAATCTGACCCAAGTGGTGGTTCGAAGTCATGATTGTCAGCCCTGAAGGCAATGCTTTGATCATTTGAATATGGGGCCATCTTGCTCAAAAATATTCATATGACTCCAGTTATCTATCTCGTACACATCATCATTAATACATACTGGTATCTGTCTATATGACGGGATTCCAGTCCTTCTGACTAACATCTTTGTAGGCAACCTGCACATCCTGAATTCACCAATCTAATCCTGCCTGGTGTCTGGTGATAAGACCTAGGTTTTTGTCAATGATAGCTTTCTTATAGTCTTCTTCAAGTAACGAGAAGAAATGCTCATGAAACGTGCCATAATTTACTCAACATTTCCAGCACCTTACTTACTTACTTACTTAATCCTCTTCATCCAGCAATCCGAGACATAAGGCGCCAACAAGCTCCCTCCAGCCCTCTCTGTCCTGGGCAAGCCAGCTCAGTCATTCCAGGTATTGCCTGCCTCTCTCCTCTCCTCCTCCACTGTCCTCCTCCAGGTGCCGAGTGGTCTGCCTCGCTTTCCTCTTCCCCGGTGGTGCCCCATCTCAGCGCAGTGTGAGGGAGTCTGGTCTTGCCCATCCGAAGGATGTGTCCCAGCCACCTCCACCCCCCGTTGCTTCACCTCGGCCACAATGTTGTTTATGCTGGTGCGCCTTGACACTTCCCTGTTGGTGACACGCTGCTGCCACTGAAGTTTCAGGATTCGGTGAAGACACCTTCCTTCGAAGCCTCTGAGCCTGCTCTCAATCTTCTTGTTGGTTCTCCATGTCTCTGAGGCGTATAGGAGTACTGAGCGTACGTTGGACCTGTAGATCTTCAACTTGGTTTTTGGTTTCCAGGACAGCTGACTTCCAGATGTTTTTTCAACCTGCTGAATGCCCGAGCTGCGAGTCCTATCCTGGTTGAGATCTCTGCTCGATGTTGCTATCGGCCGAGATGTAGCTGCCGAGGTACTTGAAGTGTTCCACCTCCTCTAGAGCTGAGCCTCGCCACACTGGTCTTCTCTGCGCTCTTCTCGTCTTCACCTTCATGATCTTGGTCTTGTTGGGGTGAATCTTGAGTCCCCACACTGCTGGCTATTAGGTCCACTCTTGATGTTTTTTTTCCTGGATGTCTTTCTGGGCGTGCGACAGCAGTGCAATATCGTCAGCGAAGTCGCAGTCTTCAAGCCTGGCTGTCAGTCCCCATACAAGCCCTCTCGCCCTATCGCTGGTGGCCTTCCTCATCACCCAGTCAATGACGACAAGGAAAATTGTCGGCGAGATCACGCAGCCTTGCCTGACCCGGTCCGGACATGGAACCACTCGCTCTGCTGTCCATCATGTCGCACACAGCACTGGTTGTCTGCGTACATGTCCTGTAAGATGTTGATGACTTTAAGAGGAAACCCGTAGGCTTCCAAGATCTTCCACAGCGAAGGATGATGAATGCTATCGAAAGCCTTTTGGAAATCAATATAGTTGATGTACAGTGATGAATTCCATTCGATGGACTGTTCCACAATTGTTCGTAAGACAAAGATCTGGTCTGTGCAACTTCTCCCGCTTCTGAACCCTGCCTGTTCTTCTCGTAGGGTTCTCTCATGGCTTGCCTCATGCGCTGTAGAAGGACACGGCAGAAGATCTTCCCTGGGATGGAGAGCAAGTTGATTCCCCGCCAGTTGCCGCATTCAGAGAGGTCGCCCTTCTTCTTGGGAGCTTCACTATGATGCCTTTCTTCCATGTGTCTGGAACTTTTCTCCTCTTCCCAAACCTTGTTGAATAGTTTCACTAAAGCCTTTGCGCTCGTTTTGGGGTCTGCCTTCAGCATGTCTGCCGTGATTCTGTCTGTCTTCACCTGGTGCCCTGTTGCCCTTTGTCTGCCTGATAGCCTCCACAATTTCCTGTTGGGTAATGCGTCCACGTCTCATCTCTAAGTTGAAACCCATGTCTTCGATGGTGGCTTCCTCATCTGGGTCCGGTCTATTTAATATCTCTCTAAAATGTTCTGCCCATCTGTTGAGTTGGTCTTCGTCTTTTGTCAAAACTTTCCCGGTTTTGTCCTTCACTACTGTGGTTTTGCTGGTGAATCCACCTGTTAGGGCCTTGGTAATTTTATAGACGGTCCTGGAGTCTCCTTTCTTTGCTGCAGCTTGGGCCTCTGCTGCCTAAGTTGTCTGCAAACTGTCGCTTGTCTCTCCTTGTGCTCTTCTTTCACTTCTTTGTTTTTCTCTTTGTACGTTTCGGCGGATGTTTGTCTCTCATCTTCTGTTCCAGTGAGCGTGCCGAGTTTTGCGATCTTTCTCTCCTCTATGAGTTGCCATGTGGTGTCTGATATCCATTCCTTCCTCTCTCTTCATCTGTAGCCCAGCACGGCCTTGCTGGTGTCTATGAAAGCTTTCTGTACATTGTCGCACAGAGCGTTGATGTCATCTGCTGGTGTGCTGTCCAGGACTTGGAATCTATTGGAAAGTTCAATGGTAAACTGGCTTTTCACCGCCTCACTGGTCAGTTTCCTCGAGTCAAGAGAGTTGTTTCACTTTTCTTTTTTGGTGTTCTCTTGAGCTTCAGCTGGAGTCTGCATAGCACAAGATGGTGATCACTGCTGGCGTCAGCTCCTCGAATGGCTCTTACGTCCTTCATGGAGCTCCTCCACTTCTGGTTGATGGCAATGTGGTCTATCTGGTTACTGGTTCTTCCATCTGGTGATACCCATGTCAGTTTGTGGATGGTTTTGTGTTGGAAGATGGGTACCACCTATCACCAGACCATTTTCAAGACACGCATCTGCAACACGCTGTCCATTGTCATTTCTGTCTCCCACTCCCTCTTGTCCCATGCAAGTCTCATACCCGGTGTTCTCCGCTCCGACTTTCGCATTGAAGTCTCCCATAAGAAGTAGGATGTCATGCTATGGTGTCTTGTCTATCTGTTCCTGTAGAATGTTGTAGAACAGGTCTTTTTTCCTCCTCCGTGCTTGCTCTGTCAGTGCGTAACACTGTATGATGGTGGTCTTGGTATACTTGGAGAAGAATCTGGCTGTGATGATTCTTGAGACTGGCTCCCATCCCATCAAGCTCTTCCTGGCCTCCTTATCCATGATGATACCTACTCCCTCTTGATGTTGCCCGTCGGTGCAACCAGAATAACATACTGTCTCTCCTGAGCCAAGGGTCATGATGCCTGAGTCCGTCCACCTCATCTCACTGATTCCTAGGATGTTCAGTCTATACTTCTTCATCTCTTTCACCGTCTGTGCAGTCTTTCCAGCTTCATACAGCATTCGCACATTCCAGGCTCCCACTCTCACCTCTTGTTTGGGATTCACTAAGGACATTGTCGGAGCAGAAGCTTCCTTTCGGCTTTCACTCCTACTCATCATACATGCATTGCTGCATCTGCCCTGAGCTTGTCCCCTGATCTTTGATTGGATCTTGTAGGCATTTCTGTAGCAAAGCCTTTTTTACGTGGCGGGTTGCTAGCCCAACGCACAACCTTCCCCATTTCTCATTCTGGACTTAGGACCAGACAACAGCTGGGTTATTTCCAGCACCTGATTTGTAGTAAATGTACGGCAAGACCGAGAGCCTGAAGAGCTTGGTTGTGACATCATAGTGAATGAAAAAACTTATCACAGAAATGGATAAAACACCACTCTGACAAAGCTAATGGCTGTGAGGGCATGCATCAGTGAATACCAGAACTATCACAGTTATTGCTGGTTTTCTATCTTGTCAAGTTTGAGAGTGAAAGTATTGGGAGTTCGGTCACCCTTTTTGGTCGCCAAATGGCGACGTCGGCGGTGACACACGTTGTCGCCAGATGGCGACGTCGGCGTCCTAAGGGAAAAATTTAAAGAATAAACCAACTCAATGGTATCCGAAATGGTAGGATAGTCAAATGGTACAATTAACACTAACAAAAGACAGGTCTGCCCGAAACAGTATTATATTATTATGCAAGAAACCGTAATGAATATAAATCAGTTAGAATACAACAATAATAGGTTTTTCTATGAACAAATTACTTTGAAGTCAATCTGAAATTCCCCTGTATTTGTTCATGCTTCTTTGTGTGTTCTGTTCGACAATTGAAAACAATCCAAACCCTCCCATGCATTTTGTTTTTTGCTCTATTATATGTCCTGTTGACAAGGATCAAGATAACTTGATCAAGCCAATTTCAGATAAATGTCAATTTGGGTATATTTGTTTTTTTCAGTGGTTGGTGTGGTGAGCATTTGCCCAATGTGGGTTATATTGCAGACTTGAAAACGTTTTTGGGACGTTTTCTGTCAGTTTTGTGTATGCTGTGTTGACAGTTGTCCAAGATGAATTGGTGATGTGAATAGCATTCTTTTGGAGCCAAGGACGACTAATTCTTTGATCATGGGAAGCAGGAGTTACCCTTTTATTTTTGTTATTTAGACTGCTCTGATCTTAATATTCAGTTACAATCATGTAATTAAAAGAAACCAAATATACACTCCATAGGTTTCCTTTTATTGGAGAAATGAGGGCATGTTATGTTGGCACTGATGGGAATTACAGTAAAAAATTTTAAAATGATTTATGATAGAACTGAAAATATACCTGGTTTTCATTGCCATTGAAATGCATTTTGTGGATGAGAAATTCACAATCGAGAGAGCTTGGATGCCAAGATTACATGGTACATTGTTTCACGACAGTGTTTGACGCCAGCTTCCACAAATCTTAAAAAAGAAACTCTTCTTAGAGTGATCGGTAAGATTCACAATCCTGTTAGTGAAAATCGCGATAACCAAAATGACTGATCAATTCAAATAGTATTCAAGCGTTTGACACCATTCGCAGTGAAAGGGTCACCAATATAGACTGTGCAACTAGCTTCTGCAACAGACAGGACTGTTACCATTTGGAGACAGCTAGAGTTGCATATCTCTTGCAGTGTGTCCAGAAATCCATGACACGACGAGGTAAGAGAACCTGCACGTAATCGTTTTCATATTCGTTATTACGAAAGACATGATTTCAGATAGAGAACATCACATCCCTATTGGGCGTACACCTAATATGAGCATCGCGCCAGGCACCTTGGTGTACAGCTGCAGGGATGGTGTTGGTCAGCCCCTGCCCCAATGTTGAATTTCTTCAATGTGGCCCCAGTGCCTCAGCCATACTTTTGTCAAAAGCCGCCATGTTGGAGGTGTGTGCGAAGTGTGTGTTGTGTGTGTGTGTGTGTGTGGTGTGTGGTGAATGTGTGTGTGTGTGTGTGTGGTGTGTGTGTGTGTAGCAAACGGTATAAACATCAAAATATGTTTGATGGTTCTTTAGCTTGTGAAGAATCCAGCTGGATATCAGCAGTGATGGTTCTGTTTGCAGTTGGTTTTGAGGCGTGAGGTAGTTTGGCAATGTTGGAGACTTCTTTTCATGAGATGGGTGATTAGTGGTTGAGTTCATCACAGGGGCCACTCTGCAGTGTGCCAGATTGGGTTGTAGATGGCAGTTAGGATATCAGCTACCACATCTCCACCATGTTTTGAGAGTCTGCATGGATGTGGTTGATTGCCGCCTTCCCACATTCAGCAATTTCATCGCAGCTAAGGCACCTTTGCAGAGTGCTGAAAACTCATTCATCTTTGATGAATCATGTGCTTGTTAGCAGAGGTGGATCTCCTGTACTCTGTTGTAGAGTTCAGAGCAATATTCAGTCCCACTTTTTGTGGTGTTTTTCTTCCTGTGTGAGACAATTGCTCTCTGTGGCCTGAATGGTGCTGCCTATATTTCCCCTCTTCAATCTTCTTGAGTAGTTTGAAGGTCTTCTAGCATTGCACATATCCAAGATGGTGCATGCGATCCCATTGTTTTGATTTCCATCCACTCAATACCTAGAACCTCTGTTGTTTTATTCATCATTTGGTTTTAATTGTGTGTGAGAACTCATGGACTTCTTTGAGAGTAAGAGTGAATGTATTCCTCCATAGTGCTTGGAATTATTCAAGGATATAAGATCTTTCAGTTTGTCAAGGTTGAATTCGAAACGGCTGCTTTTCTTCACGTATTGTTCTTTAAAATGACATAAAATTCATCATGATAAGGTCATGGTCATTTTCCAATATAAGCTCCTGAAAATGGCATTTTTTTTAGCCTTTTTGATTACACACATGCACTGGTTCTAAACAAGGATATGTCTATCTGGCTGTGGTACTGACTATGTCCATTGTGGGGATGCGTTATGCTTTCTAAGAGTGTCATCAAGAACCAGTCATTATCACTGGCACGTTTTTTAGTCGGTGCAGTCCTCTTTATTCGGTGGTCTCATACAGGTTACTGTTTAGAAAATGGTTCCATATTTCAGTTTGAATATGTTAGGGCTGTCATCTATCGCCAGCTCTTTCCAACATATTCCTGGAGCGCATCATGACAAATGCATTTGAAGATTTGTCATCACAATCACATTGAAGCATGAACTATCACGAGCTTTAGATTCGCAGATGAACGTCAAAGGCCTTGCAGGCAGAGACCAAGAATTGCCAAGGTCGTGTTTGACGACTTGGTTAAACATCATTAAAACATAATAATAATGATAATAATAATAATGAATACTTATATAGCGCCTAATATCGTTCAATATCGTTCACTCAATTTCCTTACTTCCTCCATTCTTTCAATCTCTCACGCAGGGTGCATGCTATGTGTAACGTGTCATCCATACCAACGGCCAAACTGGCCTTCTCTTCCGAAAGTTGGTGATGGGATTTTACGTGTGTGCAAGATGTTATGCGTGCGTTCACACACGGAACCTCGGTTTATAGTCTCATTCGAAGGACTGTATGGGGAATGGAGTCAGAACCAATGTTAACTCCGAGGAAAAATTCCCCTGTACCGAAATTCGAACCCGTAACCTCAGGATCACGAGTCCGGCGCTCCAAGCGCACCACCATCAATTTGATACAACCGTCCACAGTCAGAAGAAGACTTTGTTCAACAATTCACTCACTTGGTCTTCATTATAAGTGAGCTGTCTACCAGATCTTATCACAAAATTATATTCAAGACCGTCATAGCTTCTCTCCCTGACTTTGTGTTAGATCTCTAGGTTAATAGTGTCTGTTCCAGCTGGCTTTACTGTTTTGAGAGCGACTTCCCTGCTTGGGGAACACAACAGCTTTCTTCAATGGGTGCTGTCTTAACGAACAGCATTCTTCAAGGAGTGGTGCCTGAACAAACAACCTTCTTCAGGGAGTGCTGCCTTGAAAAGAAAAAAAACGACCTTCTTTAAGGAGTGCTTCCTGACAACCACCTTCTTTAAGGAGTGCTTCCTGAACAACCAACCTTCTTCAAGGAGTGCGTCCTGAACCAACAGAATTCTTCAAACAGTGTGCTGCCTGAACAAACAACCTTTTTCAAGGGGCGCTACCAGGACAAACAACCTTCTTCGAGGAGTGCTGCTTGAACAAACAACCTTCTTCAAGGAGAGCTGCCTGAACAAACAGCTTTCTTCAGGTGGTGCTACCTGAAGAAAACAGCTTTCTTTCTCAGGGGGTGCTGCCTGATCAAACAGCTTCCTTCATCAAGGAGTGTTGCCCGAACAAATACCTTCCTTCAAGGGTGCTGCCTGATCAAACAGCTTCCTTCAAGGAGTGTTGCCCGAACAAATACCTTCCTTCAAGGGGTGCTACCTGAACAACACAGCTTTCTTCAAGGAGTGCTGCCTGAACAACAGTCTTATTCAAGGGATGCTGCTTCAAGAAATGGCCTTCAAGCGCTTTCTACTTGAATAAACGGCTATCTTTCTGGTGATGTTTGCTTGAAGCATGGCCTTCTGCAGGGGTGCAGCTCGAAGAAACGGCCTTTTTCTCGGGTATGTTGCTGAAAAAAGGCCTTCTTCCAGTGGTTTTCTACTTGATAAACGGCCTTCTTCGGAAGGTGCTATTTGGAGCAACTGCTTTTTCAGTGCTTGCTGTTTGAAGAAACCACTTCCTTCAGGGGTCCGCATGAAGGACCGTTCTTCTTCAGTGAGTTCCACTTGAAGAAACGGCCTCTTTTAGTGGTTCTGCTTGAAGAAACGGCCTCCTTTAGTAAGTTCTGCTTGAAGAAACAGCCTCCATTAGTGAGTTCTGCTTGAAGGGGGGGGGGTAAGAAGAAAATCAAAATGGAAAATCAGGAAACAAAGAGAGAGAGAGAGAGAGAGAGAGAGAGAGAGAGAGAGAGAGAGAGAGAGAGAGAGACAGACAGACACACACACACACACACACACACACACACAACACACACACACACACATCTATATATATATAATATATATATATATATATATGAACAATATAAAAATGTCCTTAAAAATCTAAAAGCGCTCGACCAACTAGGGAGCAACATCTGTTAAAAATACTGTTAAAAATGAAGCATAAAAAATCGACAAGCTTTGTTTCGAGCCTCTTTCCTCTTGCTCTCCTCGATCCTGATGAGAGAAAGAGGCTCGAAGCAAGCTTGTCGATTTTTATGCTTCATTTCGAAACAGTATTTTTAACAGAATACCAGCTTGGTGTTGCAAAGACTGCAAGAAAATATTTAATTATAAAACAAAAACTCGCTCTATGTCTTTAAAGTGAAGAAATAGGGGGAGATAAGCAGTCATCTCTGCCATGGGCAGTAATCTGCCTAAATAAATATGTGCTTTGCAACAGTGGGGTGGTTGGGCTTGCGGGTTGGTTGAGGAGGGGGGGGGGGGGGGGGGGGGTGGAGTGGGGAATGGTAAAATGGAATGATAAATGTTTCTCAAAAACGAGTCTTCTTTTTTTTCCTTGGTCTTCAGTAAAGCTTATAGTCTCCAAGGAGGAGACATTCTCCCAATGGGGAGGAAAACTCACACAACATATAAACTCCTCCTGGTCTGCAGTACCGGTATTTGGAATCCTGATTGTTTCTTCTCAGTGACCGCGGAAGTTGGTTACTTAATTCAACTCCTCGGCCTTTTCGGTTTTAAGAAGAATGCTATACCAGAGAAAAGGCTGGTGTGCAATACCATAGTAGTGTTTGGTTGAGTTTTCAAAAAAACAACCAAAGGTGCACCCACGAAGCAAAAGAAAAAATCATGATCAAGAAAGACAAAACAAGCTATATTTTCTAGTGAAAAGTATAAATATAAAAAGATAGCCTCGGAAGACACAAGTGCTCGAGGAGCCAATATCTTTGGAAATGAATACACAAGGGACTAAATTATAATTGACTAATAATTCCAAGGGAAAGGACCGAGCACCATTCCAGAAACGTTCAGAGAGCTTGGTGTTGGCAAGACTGCAAAACTAGTTTAATTATAAAACAAAACAACTTGCTCTTTGGCTTATAGCGTGATATAATATATATATTATATCATATAGATATGTATATATTCTCACACACACACCACACCACACACATACACACACCACACCACACAGTATATAATATATATAATTATAGATATATAGTATACATATAATTATATATTTAGATATATCTCTCGTTGTTGTCCTGAGCGCCGCCCCGGTAGAATTGACTGAAGTAGAACCAGAAAACGTAAAATACAAGATAAAACAACAGTCGGTTTCGTCTCAGCCTTGTCTTTTTAACAACTTTTTCGCTGTTACAAGTCTTCTCAGGCCAGTACATCGTTGTGCCTGATGACGCGGTATAACCAGCGCACATTTGTTAAAAATAAATTTCTAGAGCCATGAACCGACTGCTGTTTTTTCTTCTTGTATATATATATATATATAATAGTATAGTATATAATATTAGTATAATATATATATAGAGAAAGATAGAGAGAGAGAGAGAATAGATCGAACTCGAATCTGCTACGCATCACTCGATCCATATAGTATAACAGACTTATTTGACAGAATGCTGCCATTCATAATGGTTTTTAAGTTAATCTTGTAGTTGTGTCTGACCTAAGGAGCCAACATTACC
>JADBJO010032982.1:2500-15075 GCA_016801955.1 Conus betulinus
GGCGGAGTCTTCCAGGGAAATAACTTTCGGCGCCGAGGATGTGAAGCTAGGTCAAACGAACGCTGGAAGTTTCTGAGTTGAAATTTGGCGATTAATTTTTCTGTTTGATGTTTAATTAAACTGATTCAGTAGTGCTTTTGTGAATAGTGCACAGATTTTAGTAATGTTGCAACATTTTACACTGCTGTCGACACGTGGTTTTATTTTTTCATGCTCATGTTGAAAACAAAGAGGCCTAGCGTTATCTCTACGTTGTTGGGTGACTAGCTACATTATGCGATAGACAGGACCCATTTACGGGTTTCTAACGTTTGCATCTTTCTGATTTGATTTAACTTAACTACGACCAAGATCTCTACCGTGTGGTGGGCACATTTAAACAGAGTATCAACACATGTAACACCGTCAACCTACCACCATTGCCATCACCGATACTCATGCGGTCGACTGCTCTGTCAATTCAAAACGAGGCTGTGCCTTAATTAGCCTGAAGACTACCGGCACGTGTTCCAATATAGACCCAGATTCTTTTTTCCATGAGTCAATCGGGCAGCGCGTTTGGATGAAAAAAATATCAGATATATCGATTGACTGTGTGTGCGGCAGTGGCTCATCGAACAAGAGATATGAGTCTAAATCAGCATTTGTTTATGAACTGCGAGAGTTGGCCTCTTGGTATTACACAGAGTATGTGCGACACGAGAGGAAGACAATTGTGAAAGTCTAATCAAAGGATTGATATTCCTGAGTGCCGTTCGTGATTTTTGTTTTTAAACTTTGAATCTTTTAAAGTAATAAATGGTTCAACTCAAATCTTAGAAACACGAATGGGAAAGATGTACATTTTCCACCGTAAGCGAGTCTGACAGTTCGTGTGCAGACAACAGGGGACGCATCAGACCTACAGTGTTTCAATGTTGACCGAGTTGAAGCGTGGCTTAGTGCCGGTGAAAGCGAGTTTGGCACACACACAAATTTGAGTTCCTGGTTTGAAAGTAGTAGCACAGACGTTAAAATTTGAGCTCATCAGGAGTTGTGTTGTCAGAAGCAGACATTTAAAGAAATTGTGGAAAGGAAGTCTTCGTAATGTTTCTTTTCTTTTCATTATTTGTTTTACGCGTTTGGTTAGTGTCACTGGGTTGAATGTGCAAAGCATGGCAATTCTGCTTTCTGTCGTTTAGGCCTTTTCACATAGCATGCTGTTGGAAGTTCGTGTGTGTTGTAAACTCTTCTTTAATTCTTATAGCTAATATAGAAAATAGATAACTTAATGCAAGGCTTGGTCCAGCTTTAGTTTTGTTTAGCGAATGATATAATTCAGTATTACTACGGTCTGTATAAATCTTTTTTTTGCTAACGTCTCCATTATCAAAATGTTCTCCATTGATCAGTATAAGAAAAATGTGCGAAAATAGCGCAATAATCGCGCAAGAACCTAAGCTTGAAAGGATATCGGTCGCAACGCCTCTTTTTTCTGTCAACTGATGACTAGAAGAACATAGCTTGTATGTTTCTGATTACTACAATGAATGATAGGCTGAACGATCAACGAAGTGCGCAAATATTGATTCTTTTTTCTTTGCATGAGTAATGGATCACCAAACACGAAAGACCATCGATAGATTTACCATTGTATTGGTTGTCAGATCGCGCTTGACAGGAATATTTGATTTGATCAGATGACTGACATTCGTCATCCCAGAATGGTCTTACATCTTAATATACACAGTATTTTTTTTTAACAGGAATGATGACTAGAAGGCTGAATTAATGAGACGGTTCTCAGCCGACACACATGTGATCGTGTTACGGCAGTAAGCGTATTTTACAAAACTGTCGGCTGATTTTATATGTGGGAGTAACACAATGAACGGGCGCAAGGTAAAAATTGAATGTTGAATAGAAACCACGCGCGCGTGCGCGAACAACACACGCACACACCCACCCACTGTCATGCTTCCCGAAGTCGTGCCACACACGCACCTATCACCTCCAAAGCAAACTCCGCAAACGCGCGCAGTCACTCCTTTCACCCAAGGCGAGCCAAATAAATACACAATACCGAAAACTTGGTTTTTTTTCCTCCTCCTACGGGAGAACAAATATAATCAGTACATACAATTCTCAAATTAACTTATCCACACCTCCTCACCAATGGGGAGGCAACACAAAATAAAACACAACACACCTCCTCTCCACCAAGGAGGTAACACTAAATAAATAAAAACACCTCCTCTCCACTAAGGAGGTAACACTAGCTACTGTTTCCCCTTCAGTTGCAGCGTTCATAAAACATGGGGGCTACTTCACTATCCATCATCACACTATTTATATCATATACCATTATCTTATAACCTCAACACAACCTCAACACAGGAGATCAATCACGTCACAATTCACAACAGTTGAGGTTATACAGTAGGGTCATAACATTATGGGGGAATGCACCAGAGTCATTCTTCATCCACATGGGGAAATGCGCCAGTCATTCTTCATCAACATGGGTTATCGACTTCTGATACCGATACCGAAACAGCCCTCTCCGGCCCAAAGGGGCGCTGCCTGGCTGGAATCCTCCTCCGTGAGGAAAGGTACTGCAGGCGAGGTCCGCCACCCGTTCCAGGCTGGGGTCAGGTCCGGCACCTCCACCACCTTCAAACACGGCCACCCGTGGCCCGGCGTGAGACAGGCAACCTGTCAACACACTCGGAACCACGTGCAGTTCTAACTAAGTAATAACTAAGGAGACTCACTTCAACATGAAGATGTAAACAGTAACACAACACACACACACACACACACACACACACACACACACACACACACACACACACCTGTCATTATTTTTGTTGATGTGTAATGTACATTCTACAGATATCAATTAGAAGTGAAAACTAGTAATGCTCAGTGGCAATCTTCATCGGAAAATGTAAAATCTCAAACTAAAGGAATTCCTTTACGTATTTGTATATATATATATATATATATATATATATATATATATATATATATATATATATATATATATGTGTGTGTGTGTGTGTGTGTGTGTGTGTGTGTGTGTGTATGTAATGTGTGTGTGTGTGCGCGCGTGTGCGTGTGTATATGTATATCTTGATATACACCCCCTTATTGTATTTTCTCTTAAATGTGATCATATACACTCGCTTATTATTGTATTTTCTCTTAAATGTGATTATAGTATGAGATTTACCCGAGTAAATATATAATTCTCTATCAAATGAATTATCAGAACAAATTGTTGATAAAGTAAGCTCAGCTCAAAAGCATTCTTTAAGACAACTAGAGTTAACGCTAAAAAATTTGCATCTTAAAAGATCTAGCCTTACGTTTTGTTAATCTTTTTTCGCACACGTCATGAAAGTCCTTGTGGTAAGAGCTTGCCGCAGACACCTTGTTTTCTGGACCAAAACAATTAAACATTATGTTTGGCCATAGAATAAGAAACATTATTTCACATTACTATCATAAATTATGGAGAAGCTTCCTGATCCAGCTGTTGACAGCCGAGGCGCAAAAAAAATAATTAATGGACTGGAAAGGGAATCTACATTGAGTGAACATATTTTTAGAAAGTGCTGTGCTAGGTGTGGTTGTTATTGGCAGCATATATTTTGGTTTTGTTAATGTGACGGGACTCTGACGTTTTCCCCTCGTTATCAGAATAAGATTATCATATACAGGCATACAAGGGTAGTTGAGAGAAGCATTCATATCTCCGCAAACTAACTGCGCGCTGGCACAGGCACACACACTCTCTGTCACTCCGCCGCAGCACAATTCATTTATCTGTATCATACAAAAGTGAAACCGTTAGACAGATAATCCGATAATTCTATCCCCTTTCTTCAGTTGCTCTTAATTGTCCAGGAAAGAGTATATACGCTGGTTGCGCACACAAGTAAGAAATAAACATTCAGAACTTGCCAGCTATTTCCGTTGGTTGAACCATTCGTTTCTCTCATATTCGTCGGTGGCATTTTTGTCGCGTACTGAAACTGTTACCCTGTTGTGTCCACCCAAATGGCCAAATCTCGGTTGGGGGACGCTGACAGCATCGCTGGAGTCGTACTCTCAGACCAAGTCTCCTGGACTCCACTGCACTTCACCCTCTCGACAGAACGAGCTCTCCCACAGGTCTTCTTGTGCAGCAGACACCCCACAGTGGCTTGCAGCTCCCTGTCTAGGCTTCAACAGGCTAGCATGTCTTGCTGTTTTCTGTCCCCCACTTAGGAGACAATTCTCGCCAGTTGTCGGCTCCTAGGCTACAGCATACCTCTACTGTCTTCCGTTCCCACAAAGGAGACAAGTCTCTACTGTTGTCCACACTGAGCTGATAGCAAACCTCTGCTTCAAGTGAAGTCTTTTGACTTTGACTCTATCGTGCTTTATTTTCCAGAACCTCTCAGCAAGACGGGATGAGTTCACTTTCCCTAAGCGAGTCATGCTTTTACTGGTTTTCCAAGCGTCTTATAACCATCCTCGAATAAAGAGAACCGATTTATATTGGTTCAACCATGGAATCGCTGGCGTACACGTATCACAACGATTTACACCAACATATCTGCAAATAATTTTGATTAAACCAATGGACTCACTAGTCTCAAACACGCACGTACGCACGCATTTGTGCGTGCGCGCGCACACACACTAGCGCGCGCACACACACACACACACACACACACACACACACACACACACACACACACACATATATATATATATATATATATATATACATATATACATACACACACACACACACACACACACACACACACACACACATACGTGCACGCATGCACGTACGCACATACGACAGTGACTACCATAAACAACTGTGAGATTCAACCAGTGAATCTCCAAATTGATTTAGTTCCACTAGTGCAAACACATGTACAACAAAGATCTGGTTACCATGTGGATAATGCATAACTTTCATTGTAAATCTTGTTCAGTTTCCCGAAACTACCCTTTGTACCCACAGCCCAGACTTCACAAGCTAGGACCGAGGTTTCATGTGTTTATGTAGACTCTGTCATAGCCAAGAAAATGTAAACCATCTAATAGGTAGGAGAAGCCTTCCCGAAGCTGTTCATCCCTCAGGCCAAGCATAGCTGAATGGTTATCGTGACCTACCTGCAAGCCGACGGTCACTGAACAGCAGTGGTCACCTGCCACAACTGCCAGTTCTCAAGCCCACTGTCGAAACCGAGGAAATGGCTGTTGGTGGAGGCTGGATGCCTTCCTCACCCAGAAGCAGCTGGTCGATAAGTACTTGTCACCACCTTCCTGGACATGACAATTACTTCCTAGTTACTCTCCCTCTTTTAGTATCCGACCCGGGGTGCAGGAGTTTGCACCTTGAAGGACCCAGGGAAACTAATCTCAGCACAAGCAAAATTACCCTTAGTTTGCTTTAAGGACTGGAGAACGTTTGTCCGACTGGTGACAGTTTTTGTGTTTTGAATATTCGAGATTTTTTTCAAAGCCTCCAATGAAACTGTATTTCTTTTTGTGAGCATCCATTTGTCTTCTAGTGAGTTTAAATCTGAAAAGGATATTGTGCAGCTCTAGAATTTCATTAACTCTCATCAGATCAGATGGTGCGTTAGGTGTCCTGCGTTACAAACATATGTGACATTTCTCAAAATTATCTATACATCAGCTGTATGGTTGTGTATCAACAAGTGAACTGGACATGTCTGTCTGTCAGTTGCAAATATTAGAGATGTGCTATTGAATACAGGGGTGAAAGACCTTCCGTATTGATACGGAATTCCATGTAGCAAATGTTTTTTTTTTTTTTTGTTGTTTTGTTTTTTTTTTCCGTGTGCGTGTTCCGATTCAGGTTTTTCGCGCCACTCGTATTTGAAATCCGCCTTCTTGTTTTCAATGCTCTATATTTAAATTTGTCAAAAATGGAGCTGATTAACGACGAAGCAGAGGCATGGAAGGTCGACAATGACCCTGAGAAAACAAGTGGAGAGAAATGAATGGATGGATGAGATGAACGAATTGAATCTTCCTGCTGCTGCTCCAGTCATGGCTCTGCTGTCTAAAGGTTTTTTTTTTTTTTTTTTTTTTTCTGTCCCAACCACTGTGCCACCTCAGAGGCAGTGCACCCACGCCGCTCATTCCGACACCTATCCCATCCACAGCCAAAGCCTGGTCGGCCCCCGCTGCAGCCCCGGCACCGACAATCCACAGGGAGCTGTCAGTGTCAAGTCGTCAAGAGGCTACCCGCCGGAGACACTGCACGACTGCCGGGTCACTTCGGTAGTGTTCAGTGGCGCCTGTTCTGATCTAACATACGCAGGACACCACCTACTAAGCCCCATACTGACGACAATAATTGCTTAGTTGCGGAGCCGGCGTGAGTGGGCTCTCCCTCCGGAGGGCGCCACCACGTCGTCCAATGACAGCCCCATGGACTCGCCGATACCGGTGACCCCGACGGAACCAAACCAAGGCCACAGACGTGAAGAGGACATCGAATTTTGAGGTCACCATGAGAGCAGGGCATGAAGGGCCGCGGAATTTGAGATATTTTTTTTATGCTGATCGATGAGAATGAGGATGATTAAGATGATGCTACGGATTTCCATTTCAGTCTGAGACTACATGTCAGGGCTGTACTCCACTTCCTTTCATAATATATCCCGGCGTCAATCAGGCCCAAGAGATACAGTCACCTGCAGTGTTGGCCAGGAAATTTGAGGAACACTCTCAGAAACGCATCCATTGAGTGGATGAAACTCGACTGTGTGGTCCCAGTCTTCCCAACTGAGTCCACAGCAAAATCAATTCTGGGTTGGAGCCGGTCGTGGCAGAAAACCCACATGACTCTGACGGGATTCGAACCCACGACCTCCCAGCCGGGAGTCCGCAACGCTAACCACTGCGCCACGGCGGCTGGTCCGGTGTCTAAAGTTGATTCCCTGCTGGATGTCAATATTCGGACATATCGGATATAATCAGTCGATTTTCATTTCCAAGACTTCTCTCTCTGCTGTTATTTATTTCCATTTTCAGCACATAACATTGCAGCTTCTAGTTTTCAAGACTTGCCCCTCGGTTAACACTGATTTTCATTTTAAAGACTGACCTTGCTGCAGTCACTGACTTCTGTTTCCAAGACTCTCCCAGTGTTGGTTAAAAAAAATCCAATCCCACTGATTTTTGTTTCCGAAAATCGCCCACTATAGTCATTTAAAAGCTGACCCCACTGCTGTCACTGACTTCTGCTACCATGATTTGCCTCAATGCAGCCACCGATTTCCAGTTCTGTATTCACCTTGCTGCTTTGGCTGATAGACTTTTTCAAGTTCACTCATTGCAGCCACCGATTTTCTTCTCAAAAGTTGTTCAGTTGGGGTTACTTATTTATTGTTTCCAGGTTCATCCACTCTAACCTTTGACTTTCATTTTTCAGATGCCCCAGTGCCACCAGCCACAGATTTCTATTGTAAGACTTGGCCCACTGTAGCTTTTGATTTTGCTCAGACAGTGTTTGTTCCAATCGAGTGCTAGTGCAGACATTGACTCTGCTGCATTAAAGCCATGTAAGAAAAAAAAAAAGAACAAGAATCCTCATTCTTGAACTTATAGATTAAGTGATTGAAATTTGGCCACTATCTTTTATTAAGATCACTGGGGAGTAATATTTACACATTGCATCCGGTTTGGTTTGATGGCTTACTGAATTAAAGATGTATTCTAAGTACTTGGCATAACATTTTCAGTTTAATATTTAAGCTGCAAATCAAATTTTGCCACATTTGGAGCCTTTTTGTTTAGAAGTTAATTATTAACTTTGTTTTCTCTAGAGAGAGGCCACAAAAGTGTATTGGCAAGACACATTTTCTTCAGCGTGTGGGTGGCAATTGCCCCCAGCAGGGCGTTGTCCCTTCACCACACCAGGGGCCTAAAGCACCCCCCTCCCCCCGGCCTTTACAGTATAGCTATGTTTTTCTGCTCCTACCCCTGTGAATATATGGATTTTCATCAACCAAGTCACAGACATGTCAAGTTTTCAGAAAAATGACTCTTCAGAGAAGAGCTGGTGTCACCAGTCGTGAACATACATGATTCTTTTTAAAGAGATTTGCATTTTATGAGCTGGAGATCTATTGTGTTAATTGCTATTAAAGACATTATTGAGGAGTCCATTATGTCAGCTTTGATATTTTTTGACATTTTCGTCTGTTGATCTACATCCCTTTGGTTTTTGTTGAATGATTAACGTGTAGCATACAGTAACACAATCTGTGAAGCATGAAGTCAAGTGTCTCTGGTTCAGTAAGTAGTAAACAACTGGTTTTCGATAGCCGGAAGTTTCCCCTAGATAAGTTTGGCTCCTGTTGATTTATTGCTATTACACATTGCACCCACACTTACAAAAAAAAAAAGATAAGAGGCTCTGACACGGAGCAGGATGCCAGTCGTGCGTCCAAAATAAACTGTTTTCAGTCATTATACCACTGACTTTGCCTGTCAGCTCTGCCCACAACTGTCTTGAATATTATAAAAACAACTGGTAGCAGTAGAAAACTTGTCTCCTCTTGATACAGCATTACCGCTCACAGGTGATATGTTTGGGAAGAGTCAAAATCCAGTTGTGATCAGTTCGACAGCCTGGTTTCTTCTGGTATTAATACACTCTTTGAATGGTACTTGACTGGCTGTGGTTGATTTATGGTTATTGTGCTTATTGATTTGCTGATCACTATCACTGTGTAATTTGGTTTGGTTCAAACGACTGAGACAGAGTTGATGGCTGCAATCTTAAACTGCACAGAAATATTTTGCATGTTTATCAGAAATGATTAGAAAGAGAGAAGTTTGGACACTTTAGGCTCTTGAGAATAATAATTTAAAAAAAAAAAACCTTTTTCACTTGCTTTTTCTTTTTGTTTCCTCCAAGGTATTGAGATATGTTAATTGTGAATAAGTCAAGAGTTTTAGTTTGTGTATTGTTTGTTGTTTTAATACTCATGGAAACATTCCCCATTTTTTTTTAGCCAGCCAGTACTACAGAAGGCTACATTTGCACTATTATCAATGATTGCAAGTGATCGTTATTGCCCTTTAGTAATCTTTTCTTTCCCAAGTTCTTGCAAATGTTGATGTTTAAAGGGAAGGAAAAAAGAAACAAGGACACAAACTTTTAGCTTACAGTGAATAATTACAGAAACATCAGAAGTATTGGAAAATAACAATGATAGCAGTCTTCATACTACCATCAATGATGATAAGAAAGAAAGCTTTAATTGAAGGACATGAATTACATTACTTCAGATCTTAAAAGCTCTCGCCCCCTTCCAAACGCTTTTTGAAAATATCAATAAAGAATAAAAAGCAGTTTGTGAATGGTAATGCATGACAGGCTGCAAACTAGTTGGTAACGAAACATGTCTCGTTTCGTAGGATTCTTTCATCTGTGTCATTTCCTACGCTTTCCCACTTCTCAGTCTCTTTGCCCCTTAAAATGTTACCATAAGGTTTTCAATATTGTCAGGGTTTTTTTTTTTAAGAACGCTTTTCAATTGCTATTTACAAAGGAAGATATTTTTCACAATGATTTGAACAGTAACTAGGATGGGTTTTTAGTTTAAATTTATTGCTATTTAAACAAGCAAACATTTTATTCGATGAAATTTTAAACAATTACTAGGACGTTGTGAGGTGCTGTTTATTCTTTAGTTGGTGCATAATGCTGGTGATTAGAATACGAGAATCAGAATGAGATTTTGTTCTTTTTCCTCTGATATTTGCATTGTTGGTGTAAACTGGTTCAAGGTTTCTGTAGATGTTTGTGTTGATGATTGGCTAAATGAACATACAACAAAAGGAGAAGCAATGGGAACATTGAGGGAAATAAAACAATTGCAGTCCATGATATAAAAACCCTGTTCCTGGTCTTAAGAGGCAAACTGATATTCACCATGAATTTGGTTGGTTTCAACTCTTGACTTCAACCATCGGATAACAAAAACAAAGTATCAGATGGAGACTATCGATTTTGTTATAACTATAGAACTGGGGGACAAGAATAGCATTGAGAATGTTTCTGATCCTTTGGTGTTTTGAAATGTGGATGGAGGGAAAGAGAGCTTGCTAGTTAATATCAGAGAAAGGAAAAGAGAAAAGGTTCATGAAACTGCAGATGGCTTGCCAAAACTGTTGAGTTCATTTTAATCCAAAGATATACTGTCAGAAAGTGTGCATAGAGTGAACAGCTTTTTGTTCCAGCGGCCTCCTTTTAGTTGGTTACTTTTAAACTAAAGAGATGCTCTGGACCTGGACATACATCAACATACATGATCCGTCTTCTGGCCGGAATTGGTAGCATCATGCAAACAAACACAAAACAAATAACAAAACCAACAGGAAACAAGCTCTAAATGATACTGAAAAAAAAAAAAGAAAAGTTAATTACTAAACATGAAATTTAAAATGAAATTCATTCTGGCTGAACAACCATGTAACATTATTCACTTTTATTGTTCGTTTGGTTTTTTGCATGATGTTTATATTTTCATGCTTTGCCTGGTTTGTTTAGGTATTTCCTGATGTGTGAGGAGAGGACTTGCAGCTAAAATTGCTGTGTGAAATTTAATATGCAAGGTTGTTGCAATATTTGAAATGGCTGTGTGTATTTGACCATTCCATGATCGTGATTAGGAGATCGATTTTCACTACAGAGTTCAAATAAAGCTTCGGAAACTGTTTCTATTTCAGCGAAAACAAAAACGCTCAGCAGATTTCGTTATGCGATAGTCGAGGATGAAATTCATGTGTGCCATGAACATATTGCAAACTTTTCCCAGATTTTGTAGTTTTTTTTTTTTCTTTCGCTAACATTTATTTTCTCAACACTTCTGTGCAACAACAGGTAACAAAATCTGTCGCACATCATTTATTCTATGACGACCGTTTAATTAGTCCTAGAAATACTGATAGTGCCATGTTACTGATGGAATTTAAACTTGATAATGGTAGGGTCACGTGCCATGTGAACCAGAAAATGATTGTGGTCATTAAAGAAAATTGTTTTTCAGCAGCAATGGAACAAATGGCACCACGCCCGTCGCCAAGAAAAGAACCTCCAGCTCGTAAGTTCTATACGCTGCTGGCTGTGGCGGAGATGGAAAGGCTGAAAGAACAGCAGGAAGCTAAAGGAGGAGCAGAATTGATAGCGGTTGAGAGAGAAGGCTGCTGAAGACAAAGGTGCTGCTGCAGTCCCAATGAAAAAAAAGCCAGTTTCAACAACCAGACGTCAAAAAGTAAGCATCTTTTTTTGTGTGGAAGGTTATATTTTCATTATGTATTTATGTGTCCAAGTCCTACTTTTTTTTTCAAAAACAACTCTCTCTCTCTCTCTCTCTCTCTCTCTCTCTCTCTCTCTCTCTCTCTCTCAACTACTAGAGTTATTTGCCACTTGCTAACTTTCTCTCTCTCCCCTAACCGTCCCATCTCTCTCGCGCCACCATTCCCTTTGTGACGAGAGGTGGATGAGTGGTATGCAGGTCCTGTAGGGGAAGGACTTGGAATAATTTCTCGAAGAAAATTATCTTAACATTTCACCTACACCCCTCTCTCTTACTAGTGGTGGAAGGAGCAACTTTCCGGTACTAGTCATCGAAAGAATTTTTATTGATTCCGGGTATTGTTAAAATATTTTTAAAGTGGCTCTGGGATAATTTTTCCTTAGGCCTGTACTCCTAGAAGTACTTGTAGCTCCGAGAGACAGAACTGGAGAGAGAAATTCAAACATTCAATATTTCATTGAACAACAGAGAACTGACACAAGTTAAGTGCAATTTCATACATCAACTTTACTTGCTTACACATAGGTAAGTATTTACATGTCACTTCAATAGGCAAGGTTTTAGTCCTCATTGAACTACAACAATGAGGATCCCTTCCTCACTCCTACTTTACTTGCTTACACTCCGTGCAGCCGCTTATGTTGGAATACAGTGGTCCTGGCAAAATTGATGTAGATTGAAGATAGCTGCCTGGTATTTCTTACCAAACCACAAAAATTGTCACTTACTGTTATAGTGTGTCATCGTGTACTGGTGGAAATGGAGGACACGTATAAACATCGCATGCATCCTATGTGCTACAATGTGTAGCGTGACCAGGATCCCAATTCTGCGATAAAGAGAACTTGGTCTGTAGGTGAGAATCTGATGGCTGGTTTGACGAGTGCACACATTTACCCTTTTATCTTTCAGAACGGATGTGAGACTCGGCCAGCAAAGTTTTTCTCTATGGTAGAGTTTCTGCTATAACTGTTAATCTCCACTTTGTTTAAAGGCTGAGTTAAGCTTACAAAAGGGTAGGAGACTTAAAGTCATACACTACAGATCATTCCAACAATCACCAGTATTTACAAAATCAGCTTACAGTTTTTTAACCTAACAGGGATACTGTTTATCTGATCAAAATTTATCATTGAATTATTATCTTAACAGATAGAATTGCATACTGCCAAAAGTTCATCTTCCAGTTGGTCAAATTGACGTGTTCTGTTATCAGTGAGG
>JADBJO010032983.1:0-7500 GCA_016801955.1 Conus betulinus
TTTTAATATATTTCCTTCAAATTCTAATGGTATCTTGATTTAAATTTGATAATAACTTCAATTCTGACATTTAAAAAAAAATTGTTCAAGAACTTACCAAAGTGATGCAACGAACATAAGCTGCACTAGCTGTGTCAACAGTAAAGCGTTATGGGCTTCCCGTGCCTTCTAAACCCTTTGTTTAGGAGAGGGGTTTGGGGTGGTGGAATGGGTAGGCAATTCACTGAGTTTATGGAAAGCAGGATATCAAAATTGGTGCACATTTTAATGAAGGATATATGTATTGAGGGTCAGTTGGGTGATTTATAATCAGAAAAAACATAAGCGGTGTTTTAGTTTCTTGTTCATGAAGAAACCTTTTTTTTGTGTGTTGTGTGTGTGTGCAAACTTTCTCTTTCTGTGATGAAATACATGTAACACTGGCCAGGACTTCAGAAAAGCGTCAACATGAGTGGATTTAGTAAGTAGAGTTGCCCCCGAGAAATCAGACACGTGTCCCACCTTGTGTCGCAGTGTCCAGACGGTTAACGACCACCATTACCAGGGCGCTGGAGATCAGCGTGGCGACAGTCGACGACTTGGAACAGGTGATGACCCTGTGCAGTAATGTCTATGAGGGTCTGGACTACCTGCCCCTCACCTTCCCTCACCTTGTTGACGGGCCTGGCGCCACAGGGTATCTGTTCAAAAGGGACGGCGAACTGGTGGGTCCGTGTGTCGTTCTAGTTTATTTACCACGACAGCTGTTTTGTAAATCATCATCCTCCTCGTTATCTTCATTTCTATCATCATCGTCGCCATTGTCATCATCACGTCACTATCAACATCATAGGTATCATCGTCATCGTCATCATCGTCATCATCATCATCATCATCGTCGTCGTCGTCGTCGTCGTCGTCGTCGTCGTCGTCGTCGTCGTCATCGTCATCATCATCATCATCAACCATATCATCATCATCGTTATCAGAACTGAAGACGTTATAATCTCCATCCTCTTCTTATCCTTTGCTCCCCCTCCCCCCTCCCACCCTGTAAACCCCTCTGCTCTTTTTTCCTTTTCTCATCTCCTCCTTCATCTTCATTGTTAACAGCAGTCACCAACACAGTCTATAACCGCCTTGAGAAGACCAGGGAAAAAAAAAAAAAAAAAAAAAGACCGCTAATACGAAGCCGAATTTGAAGACTGCAGCCGGGAAAAAAAAAAGCCATTCTTCGCGGTTTTTAGACAGGAGTCAGTAAACAGGGATGCACCTGTTTGTTACTGTACCAAACATGTAACAGATCATCGACAAATGTGGCTCCAGCCGGAAACGGTGAATGATTGCTCCGACAACATGACTGAAAACTGCCGCCTCTTTCCAGGAACCCTCACGATCTCTGTCTGCATCATTTCATTCTGGAAACGTATGCTTGAGAGTTATGAACCAGTGGTGGTAGGCCTAGTGGTGGTTTGGTCACACACAAAAGGTACTTCGGTGGTGTCTTTGATCCAATCCTAACGTGATCTTCTAGATTAATCAACGGACAACAAGGTAAGACCTATTTCAAGTTTTGTCATTAAAAAGGACTGTTTTTTTTTTTTTTACACCGCTGACACATTACAAGTATAAACAACCTTATCAATACTGGTACCAGTAACGGTCGCTAACATCTAAAAAAAAAAAAATCCACAAAGTCACATTGTAAATTTATACTGATTCAACAACAGCATGCATCATTCACGCCTTGCTTTGCTATCGGTATGAAAAAAAAAACACGTTTCTTTTACAACAGGGCAAGTAAGGTAAGTGTAAGGTAATATTGCTTATAGCCCAGCCGACCGCAAAGGGTCATATCAGGGCTGTCACCACGTGGAACGCAGCAGGGCACGAGAAACATCGAGACACACACGATGTTTTTTAAGTACAGATCAACACGTGAAAAAATGTTTTGTTGTGGTCTTCTCACCTGCGTAGAAAGTGTAATCAGATATAAAAAAAAAAGAAAGAAAACCCAGGTTGGAATATTGACAAAGATGAAAACTCATGAATCTGGACAGAACGTTAGAGGCAAAGAAAATTGACTTCCAGTAGTATTATGCGTGAACTTACCACGGGTAAGCAAAACAGAGGTTTCTTATTCATGCATTCAAAAAAAACTTGTTATCATTTTTACATACATCCTGACCAACAGAAGGGAACAAAAATGACAAAAGTGACTGGGAGACTTAGTAAGTCAACTAAATAATGGCTTAACAGCACATATGCACTAACATACATATACATATTTACACAAACACATTATGTATGTATCTTTTCACACACAAGCAAGCAAACAAACAATCAAAAAAAGAATCACGGCAAAACAATTTTTTTCAAAATCCTACAATCTAGCCTTAATGAAAAATATTTGGGGCTATGTATTGTTTGTAGGAGCTAATTATTTTACATCAAGAAACACTGGTTTTTAACAAACCCACTCAAAGCTTACCTAGAACAAAGTCTTGTTCGTCGCAGCATTGCATAGCTTTACTTGAAACTGGTTGCTCAAATGTTTAAGCACGTTTTTCCCAGTTTACTTTTGTAGATATAGCTTTCTTGCGAACATTCATTTGAAATAAAAGGTGTATCAGTTTGTGTATGCTCATTTATGCCCAAAGGACTATTATATCATACATCAAATTTTCAACATTTGTTCACAAATTCCTTATAACCCCATAATCAACCGCGTTACCCGCTCCCCCTCCCTCCTCTCTTCTTTTTAACTTCATTTACAACCCCATCCCCACCCCCACCTCCCCGTTACCCTCCACCTTCATTTCTAGTTTGCACTTTCTACAACCCCATGGTCTCCAACATACATTCTCTGTCTGCCTGTCTGTCTCCACTTTCTTTCTTTCACCAGCTTCTGCTATTCCCTCCTCTCTCTCTCTCTCTCTCTCTCTCTCTCTCTCTCTCTCTCTCTCTCTCTCTTCCTTTGCCTTTCCTTACCCAAGTTCTGCTTCCTCCTTCACATCCTTTTCCCTCCTCCCTCTCACTACTCTTCTTCTCCACTTCCCTACTCTCCACCCCTTCTCATATTTCCTTAACAACCCATCTCCTTCACCCCCATCGCACCCCCCCCCCCCCCCCCTCTTGTTTGACTTTTTAAGCGAACATTTTTTTTTTTTTTTTCAATTCACAACATCCAGTTTTCGTGCTGTGATCTTTGTCAGTTGGGCAAAAAAAAATGTGAGACTGAAAAGAGTTAAATACGCTGAAACTAATATCGTCATTCCTGAGTGTTTTAAGGCTTTGTGTTTTCATCCTAAGAACATGTCCAAAAAGGCGTTCATTTGTCGATAAAGTTTCAAAGTTTGGCTGTGAGATAGAATTGATTGTAGATAAAGAAGTTGCGAATCTTGTCATCCTAATGGACGCCTGAATCTTGACAGCAAGACCAGAAGGACAGGAGGAAAAACTGATCCGTTGTAGCATTTAGAGCAAAAAGAAACTCATCGTCGTCGTCGTCGTCGTCGTCGCCGTCATCATCATCATCATCATCATCATCATCATCGTCGTCGTCGTCGTCGTCGTCGTCGTCGTCATCATCATCATCATCATCATCATCATCATCATCATCATCATCATAACAATAATGTGTACTTATATAGCACTCTGTCCGGAAAGCTACCCTGGGAGCTTTGAATTATAACAATGATGATGATGATGATGATGATGATGATGATGATGATGATGGTGATACTACTACTAATAATAATGATAAGAATGATGATGATGATGATGATGATGATGATGATGATGATAATGATAATAATAACATACCTAAATACAATATATATGATTTTGTACTTAACAGATTTTATCAATATTACATGCATAATACATACATACGTATCAAAAATACACCTAACAAATGAAACATGTAAAATCAAACAAGCATTCCCATGTACACATTTCTCCATAACAGCGCGTAAGTTCGTGCAAAGCCTACCTACATAATCATAAAAGAAAAAGATGATAATGCAACCTATCGTAAAGCAGGATAGATGTTAACTGAATGTGGTATCAATGAAAGTGTGAACCAGTGGACACAGTATGAGAGCGAAGCCTTGCAAAGCTTAATGTAAAGTTCATTGCAACGCGAAGCAACTGCAGGCGGAAATCTAAACAAATCTGGAAAAAAATGTGAACTAAATCCGCCAGGCAACATAGACAAACGAATCACAAGACAAAACACGATGCGTTTTGACCTCTTAGGTCGGGGGCCGGAATAGTTCAGTGGTAGAGCGCAAGACTCGTAATGCAACGGTTGCGGGTTCGAGTCTCCGCCGGGCCATTTCGGTACAGGGGGATTTTCCTCTCGGAGATAACATTGCTTCTGACTCCATTTCCCAAACAGTCCTTCGAATGAGACTAAAAACCCGAGGTTCCATGTGTGAAACGCACGCATAACATCTTGCACACACGTCAAATCCCATCACCAACTTTCGGAAGAGAAGGCCAGCTTGGCCGTTGATATGGATGACACGTTACACATAGCATGCACCTTCCCCGAAGCTGGAGTATGGCTGCTTTAATGGCGGGGATGAACAACAAACAAACAAACAAAAAACGGTCATACACACACAAACCTCCACTCCCTTTGTTGGGTTGATGGGATTGATCCTTGCCTGTCCATACAGGGAGTGTCCGCAGGAGTATCAGCCTGCGTACGCAAAACAAAATCAAAAACGAAAAAAAAAAAAAAAAAAAACACTTAGGTCTTCTTCGGGCAAGATAAGCAAGACTCAGGACAACGAAGATCTTGTCAAATACGGCGCTAGATGGGCGTAGAATCTGCAGGCCTCACTCTCACACTGTGACAACTGGTTCGACGGCCATCTTGCATCATGTGTGTCAGGTTGCTCGCACAGGTTCATCACTCTATCATAAAACATAAGTTTTCATACGATAGTGTTCTATAGTCCAATGTAGACTTCTTCTAAAGACTCTGTGTGTGTGTGTGTGTGTGTGTGTGTGTGTGTGTGTGTGTGTGTGTGTGTGTGTGTGTGCGTGTATGTGTGTGTGTGCGTGCGTGTGTGCATGTGTGCGTCTGCGACGGAGAGAGGCAAAGGCTTTGAACGCATACTGGAAAGTGTGTGTACATAAATAAGAATATAGGTTTCTGGATTCTGGATTCGAAATTAGAAAAGTATTTAGACTCAGAATCAAAAACTTACATGGATGCAAAGTGTTCCACAAACCCACCAATTCCCTACGCCAGCAACTGACCCATGTCAAAGACAAAACGGACCCCCTCAAGCGGTGTGGTGTAGTGTACCAGGTAGGGTGTCAAGACTGTACCCATACTGACATTGGCGAGACAGCAAGACCACTCACCACCCATACTTACATTGGCGAGACAGCAAGACCACTCACCACTCGTCTACAGGAACACCAAAACCGATCTACTTCTGCCATACACAAAACACCTACAAGCCACAGACCACAGTTTCAGCCCGCAAGAAACCAAGATCTTATCTACAGAGCCCTCCCTCACAAATAGAAAAGTTACAGAAGCCATCGAATTCAAGACTAGACGCCCCAGCCTCGAACAGAGATCAAGGTTTTGAACCCCCCCCCCCCCCCCCTCCCATCTACAATCAGATCCTGACAACTATTCACCCATACAACAGTCGCCACACCAGGCCTCGCTGCCACAACAGCAACAGTGAGCTGAAGAAGACAGGGCGACCCTGTCGATATATTCTCAAAGTAAGTTTTTGATTCTGAGTCTAAATACTTTTCTAATGTGTGTACATAATTATGATAGTATGATTCTATGTGTTCCTTTCCTTTGCAGGTGGCTTTTCTGGGCACCTTGTTGCTGGACAGGGGACAGTCCATGCTATTCGAAGCCGCTCGAGTGAAGGACTCGCTACATGGCAAAGGATTGTTCAAAGAATGTTTCACGGCGCTGGCAAAAACAACTGTCCAACTGCCAACTGTATCCCCCACCTTCGTCGACTGATTTTCAACTCTGCACGTTCCATGACCCAACTGGGCTGTCAGCTAGTGCTGACACAAGTCAGTATTTAGCGATGTTGTGACTGGTTGTGGGGTTTTGTTGTTGTTGTTGTTGTTGCTGTTGTTGTTGTTTTGTGTCCCATCTTTTGTGCCACCTCAGTGGCATTGTACCCACACCGCTTATTCTGACATCCCGTCTTCAGACGCAACCCGGCCGAGCCTGTTGCAGCGCGGGCACCGCAATCCACAGAGAGCAGTCAATGTCAAGCCGTCATAAGATTTCCCGGCGTCAACCAGGCCCGAGAGATACAGACACCTGCAGTGTTGGTCAGGAAATTTGAGCAACACTCTCAGAGGCGCATCCATTAAGTGGATTGAAACTCGACTGTGTGGTCCCAGTCTTCCCAACTGAGCCCGTGGCAAATCTAACTCTGGGTAGGAACCGGTCGGGGCAGAAAAATCCCACATGGCTCTGATGGGAGTCGAACCCACGACCTCCCAGCCGGTAGTCTGCGACGCTAACCGCTTCGCCACAGCGGTATTGACTGGTTGTGTTTCTTGAACGAGGCTGATGTTCAAGCAGAGTGAACAGTACTATCAGGGAGACAACAGACAAAAACACAGGCGAATGTATGAATCAAAGTTAGTTGCAAAATGAGGCGACTGCAGGCGGAAATTTGAACAATTAAAAAAAAAAAATTATAATAAACATTCACTGATCAACGTGGACAAGACAAAGCACAACGCGTTTTCAACCTCTTAGGTCTTCTTCAGGCAAGATAAACAACACTCAGGACAACCAAAATGAAGAACGAGCAATCACTTATCTTTGTCAATCAAATGCAGAGCAAAATGGGCGTTGAATCTTGCAAAAGTGTGTCCGAATCAGACATGCAGCTCACGTTCTTGCTGTAGAAAAAAAGAAATCATAAGACCTTCCCTTCGTTAATGAACCAACGTTGTGGTGGTGGTCTGTCTCGGAACTTTGATGGCACCGAGTTGTCCTTGTTGCCTGTCGGAATGTCTGTAGCTGGAGATGACAGTTGGTAGTCAAGTCAACTCGTTTGAGATTTCAACACGTAGGCCTACTCTTCTCTTTTTCTGAGAGCTCAGTGAAGTCACAACTTCTTTCGGGGACCGGAATAGCTCAGTGGTAGAGCACCGGACTCGTAATCGTGGGGTTGCGGGTTCGAATCTCCGCCGGCCCGTTTCGGTACAGGGGGGATTTTTCCCTCGGAGTTAACATTAGTGCTGACTCCATTCCCACACAGTCCTTCGGTTGAGACTATAAACCGAGGTTCCGAGTGTGAACGCACGCATAAAATCTTGCACACACGTCAGATCCCATCACCAACTTTCGGAAGAGAAGGCCAGTTTGGCCGTTAGTATGGATAACACGTTACACATAGCATGCACCTTCCCCGAAGCTGGAGTATGGCTGCCTTAATGGTGGGATGAAAAAAAAACAGTCATGCACACAAAACTCCACCCCCGTTGTTGGGTAGATGGTTT
>JADBJO010032983.1:10000-15075 GCA_016801955.1 Conus betulinus
CTTGGCCGTGTTGTCCGCTCTGACGTGGGAGGAAGTCCGACAACTCTTTCAGTCCGATCCCACACAGTGGTCACACCTGTTTCAGGGAAACCAGTTCGTCCTGGCCTTGAGACCCTACACCGTGATGACTGACAACATTCCGGTCATTCAACGTTCTGGGTGGAACACTCAGTTCTATGGAACGAGGGATGAAGATGGGCAGTACACGCTCCTGTCGGCAGGAAGTTGGGTTTTCTGCCAGGTGGGAGTCAGCTACCACGTGGATGTCTTTGGGAATGTGGGAAGGGACACGGGGGGTGTATCCTGGGACGCAAGAAAAGGACAACTCGGGACACTCAGCGCTTCAGATGGTAGCAGCAACAAAACGTCCGAAGCCCCCATCCCAGGAATACTGGCAACAGCTGACATGGACATCCCCAGACCTTCGACAGAAAAAGTCAGGAAAGAAGTGCTGGAAACACAATCGGATCCCCTGGAAACAGCTACGGAGACGGGGTCAATCCCTGTGGCAAGCAGAGCTCGCAAGGACATACAGCATAGAGCTTTGCCACGGGCAACGACAGGATCCCAGGACATCAGAAACCACCTCATCACTCATCTCCAGCGGCTCCGGAGCGTGAGAAGCATTTTATCGGGGGACGGTGGTCTTTGATGTCTACGCTTCAGGCTCTGTGGAAGAGGTCACGGAAGAGGTCACACAGGAACTGGAAAGCAACCCCGTTTGACTCGAGTGCCGACGTATGTTGGGTGTGGGAAATCAAGCTCAGACGCTGAAGGCCACTATGAGGACTCATGTTGTGATAAACAGTGTCAGTAAGGTGAGAGACGTTCTGATCTGGGTTGACATGTTTATACTAACACCACCTGTACGCTGTATTCAATTTTATTTCATGCTGAAATAACGGTCGGTACGGATTACATGAAGATGTCCATGGTTTGTGGTATCTACTCAGATAGACAGATAATTACAGGGAAGGGGTCTATCCCTGGATGAATGGATGGGTCGATAGACGGACCGGACCAGACGGATTGAGAGGTAGGGGGATAGGTATATAATAGATAGACAGACATGCAGATAGAGAGATAGATAGATAGATAGACAGGCAGCCAGACAGGTGGATGGATAGATAGATAGATAGACCGGCAGACAGGTAGATGTAGGCTTATAGAAATATATATATATATATATATATATAGAGAGAGAGAGAGAGAGAGAGAGAGAGAGATGAGAGAGAGAGAGAGAGAGAGAGGAGAGAGAGAAGGCAGACGGACAGGTAGATAGATAGATAATTAGATAGATGGATTAGACTGGATGGATAAATAGACAGACAGACATTTAGAACAAAGACAAACACAACAACAAAATAGGTAGACAGACATGACGTTCTTTAAGAATGTTTTCCCAATATACTCACTCCATAGATAGATAATTTAGATAGATAGATGGATAAATAGACAGACAGACATATAGACAAAACACACAAACAAAAATAGGTAGACTGACATGACATTCTTTAAGAATATTTCCCAATATACGCATCAGTTATGAGAGTTGCTATGAGCACCATATTTTGAGAAACGTTTCCAGGCAGTTGTATAGCATCTTACTGCAGCATAGAACCTGCCATCTGTCACAGAGCTTGATTCATTTCCTGCTTTTTATGTCAGACCTCTGCGGATGGGTGGCATAGTGCATATTGTCTTTACCTGAGGCAAACGACAGGCCACTGTATGATTTAGCATAGGCAACCCACATGTTGGACGCGTCGCTGATGGAAATCGCTGAATCCACATAAAATGTAGAATCGTGTAGGCATTGATCAGAATCTACAGGTCGAACAATGAAATAATTGAGCTGTTAGGGCTGACTGATGGGGCAAAATGGTTTTATGATTTTGCAAGAAGTTGGATTGATGCTCTTCCAGCTTCTTGCAGTTTAATTGTGGTAAGACCAAAGGACTTGTATTAAACTTTTCAACATCAGAGAGTTCATTTCAACCAGTTGTGATACATGGACAGACAATAGAAAAAAACTGTTGATTGTTTCAAATATCTTGATATACACATTGACCATAAGCTGTCTTTTAGTCAGTATACTGACAGTATTTTCAAAAAAGCAAATCAAAGGTTGTTTCTGCTGAGAATATTATGTAGTTTTAATGTCAGTCAACATGTACCAGAAAAGGTATATGTAAGTTTAATACAAAGTCTAATGTCATTCAACATTACTGTGTGGTTTGGAAATCTTTCAGAGAAAGAGCGAGCAAAGCTCACCAGAATTGTCAATCAGGCAAGTAAGCTTATAGGGAAAAAAGCAGTCTAGTCTGCTCTCGGAGAAAGTCTATACTGTTTCTGTAATCAGCAGAAAATCTGTGAATATTACCTCTGATCCCTCACACCACCTCCACTGCCACTTTGACAAACTTCATCCATCAGGAAGATGCTACAGAATGCCCGGAGCACAGATAAGAATGTCTTCAAGAAGTCCTTTCCCCCCAAGTTGCCATTAGCATTTTAAACTCTCTAAAGCCTGTGATTGACTGCCGTGACCCTTGCCTCTCAGAGATGAACAATTCAGTCTGCAATGTTATGCTTTTACTGTGACTTTGGTGTGTGTGTGTGTGTGCTGCGTGCGTGCCTGCCTGCCTGCCTGCCTGCGCGGTGCGTGCGTGCGTGCTGTGCGCGCGCGCGCAATTGTGTGTGTGGGTTTTGGTGGTTGTGTTGGTGTGTGGGCGGTGTATGTGTGTGGGGGGATAGGGAGGAGTGTGTGAGTGTTTATGTAGTATATACAAAGACATCTACTAGCACAGGCTTTTATGTAACGATTTATAAGGTCTTATGTCCTTGCGAAATGATGGAGAGCAGAAGAAAATTTCCTATGGACAGTAAAGTTGGTTGGAACTGAATTGAATTCTTTTGTTTGTTTTGTCTGTCTTTTTCGTGTGTGTTTGTGTGTGTGTGTGTGTGTGTTGTTTTTTTTTTTTTTTTTTTTTTTTTGCCGTGCTCACTCGCAGCTCCTGTTCCCTCAAAACCGGCGGGGTCACTCTCGCTTAACGAGAGCCCTAACACAGATTACCTCCCTTACAGATTTCCTCCTCTCTCTCTCTCTCTCTCTCTCTCTCTCTCTCTCTCTCTCTCTCTCGTCTGTGTTTTCCTCTCTGAGTACCTATGTCAGGAGACTCTATCGCAGCAGCTCACGCACGTACGTACACACACACAACACACACACACACACACACACGAGCCACGCACGCACGCACGCACGCACACACACACACACACATTCGCGCAACACCACGCACACCACACCGACGCAGGCACACACGCACTGCTTGCACATACGCACTCATTCATACACTAGCACACAGACATACAGAAATGATGGGGAGGGATGGAGTGGTGTGTTTTCGGGATGTGAATGGTGAGAGAAGATGATGAAGTAAATGGATGGTGGGGGAGGGGGGGGGGAATAAAACATCTTGATGCTCCAGTTAAATGTAATGTGAATGTATAAAGCAGTATCATTTATAGTGTTAAGATCATAAAATGTTATTTATTTGTCCATCAGTTTATTGAAAGCAAAAGATGCTTTTGAAAATGACGAAAGAAGGAAATGGTATTATCGGGTATCTTTATTCGCGCCAGTGTGAGCTTGAGCTCATTTCCAGTTGTCGTTTTAAGGTCTCGACTGACTACCCTTGGTGCTTTATTTCACATGATACTCATTGTCATCATTTCTTCTTTTAACTCTGGTAGGCTTATGCATAGGATAGGCATACAAGATTTTACAGCAGTTGAGAGAGAATTCAAATAAAGTGAGATGAGAAAACGAATTAGTTTCATGATAACAAAAAAACAATGTCGTGCTTCAGGCTGTCATTTAGTAAGACCATGGTTTTTTTGTTTATTCTTAAATAAAGATTTATAAATAAACCGCAAATTTGCAATATGTGTGTGTTGAGTGTTGGTGGTTTTCTTCTATTCAAGATGACTGAATTGTGAGAGAATGAATTGCGCTTGGATGCGTAATTGTGCTCAGCAGAAACCTCATTCTGAACATATAACCAGTAAGCCATGGGGGAAAAAAATAATGGTGGGAACGAAATTTAGGAGGGGGGGGGGGGGGGGGGGGTGGGGGGGGGGGGGGGGGGGGGGGGGGGGGGGGGGGGGAGGGGGGGGGCTGTGGGGGGGGTGGGGGGTGCTGTCCTGTTTCACCTGCCAGTCTTCAGTTACACACAGCATGTGTCCTTGTTTGTGGTGAAAGTATTTGGATTGAAAGCGAAAAGCGGCAATTGTTTCAGATTTTGCTCTCTTGCTCTCGTCTCTCCTCTCCTCCACATCTCGATTTCTCTCTCTCTCTCTGCTCTTTCCTCGTCGCGTTCCTCTCTCCTCCTCTCGCTCCGTGTCTTCTCCTCTCGCATCTCGAATCTCTCTGATTCAGTCGACCCCGTTCTCTCTCCTTGTCCCTCCTCTAACCGGCTCTCCACCGTTCGATCCATCCTCCTCTCTCTCTCTCCCTCTCTCCGTCTCCGCACCTCGCTCCCTCTCTCCTCCCTCTCTCCACTCTCTCCCTCATCTATCTCTCTCTCTCTGAATAATGGACAGAAACGGGGAGGCTCTGCATGGGTCTGTTTATAATTTTTTTTTGTCTGTTTGTCATTGATTTTCAGTGTGAGACGTTGCACAAATAATTCACTTCGGTGTTCTTTTCATCGAATTCCATTGTATTCACTGTCCTCTGTCTGTCTGTCTGTCTGTCTGTCTGTCTGTCTGTATGTGTGTGTGTGTGTGTGTGTGTGTGTGTGTGTGTGTGTGTGTGTGTGTGTGTTGTGTGTGAAAACATTGTTTAATCTTATGTTATTCATTTTTACACTCAGTATATCAGCTGTACACTATCAACTGCGTATGTTTTTTATTTGCACATTATCGGATAGTACAATCCACAACCACACGCTGATGTTACATTTTTCGGTTTGCAACTGCCGCACGCTTATATAAAACACACAAGCACGCACGGCAAGCGCGCGTACACCCACACCACCACACACACACACACACACACACATTGCCCACAT
>JADBJO010032984.1:0-10000 GCA_016801955.1 Conus betulinus
AGGATGGTGTCAGCCTGCATTTGGATAGTGAGGGTTAACCTGCCCTCTGCATACAGGCTGTACACTGGGATGGTGCGGAATGCTCTAAGAGAGAAGCCCTTGATGATGAATAGGATCCAAGAGTTTCAGACAAGAGGGTTTCACAGAGCCGTCTACAAACACATCATAGTCCAGTTTAGAACGGACCAAGGCTCTGTAGAGGTGCAGCAGAATTTTCTTATCAGCGTCCCAGTCAGTTTATGCTACGACCTGCAGAAGGTCCAAAGCTTTCTGGCGAGTTTTTAAGTGTTTAATGTGACTAAGGAAGTCTAGCTTTTGATCGAAAATAACTCCCAGAAATGTGGCCGCCTTTACAGGTGAACTGGGAGATTTCCCTACTTTGGATTTCAGGATCAGCAAAGAACTGCAGAAAATTATTAAAATGAATGCACAGGATCTCAGTAGCAGAAAAGGCAAAGCCATTTTCTTCTGCCCACAAATGTATTTTGTTTACACAAAGCTGGAGCTTGAGCTGAACACTGGGTTTCAAGCTTCCAGTTGCACAGAGGGAAAATCATCTACAAACGAGCAGTCGGAACCCAGCGGAATTGAATTACCGATGTTGATTTTTATGCAAACCATTGGAAAGAACACGTCCATGACGTCCAAAGAACCACGAACTAAACACTACGCAAGAACATTTTGACCCTGCTCAACACTTGAAGTGTCGGATGAAAGAAAAGTAACCAGCCGCCGTGGCCAAGTGGTTAGCGTCGCGGACTCCCGGCTGGGAGGTCGGGGTTTGATTCCCATCAGAGTCAGGTGGGATTTGTATGTCTCGACCGACTCCTACCCAGAGTTGAGTTTGATACGAGCTCAGCTGGAAAGACTGGGACCACATAGTCGCGTTTCATCCACTTCATGGATGCGCTCAAACATCCTGACCAACTCTGCAGGCGTCTATAGCTCAGATCTCGTTGACGCCGGGATACATTATAAAAATAAGCATAGAATACAGCCCTGCCATGAAGTCTCAGACCAAAATGGAAATCCGTAATATCCTCTGTATCATCCTCATTCTCATCGATCAGTGTTTACAAAAAAAAAGTCTCAAAGTCTGTGGCCTTCATGCCCTGCTCTCATGGTGACCTCAGTTTCGATGTCCTCTCCACATCTGTGGCCTTGGTTTGATTCCGACGGGGTCACAGGTAACGGCGAGTCCATGGGGGCTGTCGTCGGACGGACGTAGTGGCGCCCTCCAGAGGGAGAGTGCACTGAAGCCGGCTCCACGACTAAGCAATTGTCGTCCATAGGGGGCTTAGAGGTGGGGTCCTGCGTATGCTGGATCTGCACAGGCGCCACTGAGCACCACCGAAGTGACCCGGCTGCAGTGGAGCGTCTTCTCCTATGGGTTGCCACCTGACAGCAATTACACCCTGTGCGCCTGCAACATTCTTCACGGCAGGAAGCAGCGAAGCATGGCCAAGAACAACAGTGCCACTCGGAACATGCAGGTTGAGTCTGCTGGACGGGGCAGATGACTGGGAGTGCACTGCAGACCTCCCAGAATGGAAGAGTCACCCAGAGATCGTCAGCAAGAGTAGCATGAGACCAGACATAGTAGTCCACTCTCAGTCAACCAAGCAGCTGATCATGATCGAGCTCACGGTGCCATATGAGAACAGAATGGAGGCAGCTCAAATCTACAAGACTGAAAAGTATGCTGATCTGGCAAACAGCCTGAGGATAGGTTATCAGGTCAAAGTCCTCACTGCAGAAATTGAGTTCTAGGGTGTTTATAGGAACGTCTGCATACAGCCTCATGAAACAGCTCGCAGTTGCAGGGAGGGAAAAAACCAGAGCCCTGAAAGCAATGGCAGAAGCAGCACAGAGGTGTTCAAGCTGGATCTGGTAAAGGAGGAACAAAAGTGAACTTCATCAGGCTTAACTTTCCTACAAATATCAGATGTCCCAGTGGCTCAGTGGTTAGTGCGCGAGTCATTAAGTGGAAAATGAGCATGTCCAGAGGGGCATGGGCTCGAATCCCAGCCATGGCTCGTCCCAACATGGGAAAACATGGGGCAGCAGAGGGACATCCGGAGTCATGAACCGGGTGCGGCCCAACCCCCCTAGAGTGTCGGGAGATAAGGGCCGAAACACTTGCTTGAAGGGGGCTTCTCTTCTGAGGACTCTGCTGCCACGCTCTCGAGTTTCTTTCTACTGTGGATTGCCGGTGCCGGGGATGCTGCAGGCCAGACAGGGCTGCGTCCGTGTCGGACCGAGCAGTGTGGGTGCAATGCCACTGAAATGGCTAAGAAGATAGGCGCAAAAACAAAAAGTAAATAAAAGCTCGCCACCACTCTCCTTGTATTCTGTTGCCTTCCCCGAGTTGATTCTTGCTGCTCCCCGTTTTCTACGGTCGTTGATGCTTGAGTTCCTTGCCCCTGGTGACAAAAAAGCATCGATATTTTCTGTGAACATTTGACTATTCTGTGCAAACGATTCGGACTCACTAAATTCAGCGAATTGATTTTGATTTTACGAAGTATCTGCGTTCTGTTATCTCGCATTTTAACAATATTTAGGTTAATACGAATTTTTATATAGTTATAAAAGGTTTCAACAATACTGCATTAGAAAAAAATAGTGCAGTATCCTTTTGCGCTCCATTTTCAGTTTTTACAAAGCATAAGACACATTGCTATCAACGAAGTGGTCGACTGAATTTCGGTGTAAGAACATTTAGCAACGCAGGGTAACCAGTGACTTCATCAAAATAACATGAAAATATCAAAGTTTCTCAACCTCTCACCTTTGCGTGTGCGTGCGCGCGCGCACGTTATGTGTTTGTATGCGTTACAGAGTGTTTAGGCAAGAGGATAGTAGGCGTTCGTTTCCAGTTCAAGATCGGGGGGGAATAGGGTCATCTTTGAAATATCTGTTTCAGTACTATATTCATAGAATTCGTAATACTGTAAGCCAAGAAATAAAATCGACACATGCATACGCTGCGTGGATGCGAAACGAAACAAAAATGTTCAACATCCATCCCGCCTCCAACCTTATTCCCCACTGCCTCTTCCTTTACTCCTCTAACCACGAGTCTTATCTGAGCACTGTTCTTGCAACTTATCAGGATCTCAGTATACTGTAACCTCTTTTTCATCTCCAATGGTCTCAGAGCAGTTTTAATGCATTTGGTTTGTTGGTTGAAAAAAACAGTGTGAGTGTGAGTGTGTGTGTGTGTGTGTGTGTGTGTGCGCGCGCGCGTGCGTGCATGTTTGTATGTGCGCGCGCTTGTGTGCTTGCAGATGAAAAGAGAGAGAGAGAGAGAGAGAGAGAGAGAGAGAGAGAGAGAGAGAGAGAGAGAGAGAGAGAGAGAGAGAGAGAGAGAGAGAGCTGACCCTCGTGTTCAACACGGTCTTTCCTACCTCACTGCGAATTGCGTGTCTTGAAAACCGATGAACGCCAATGAACAAGATGCCATGTCGACCGACGTAATATTTCCAGTCCAATTGCTGAACCAATCCTTTACCGATCTTTTCGGCACATGCGTCGCTGTTCAAGCAGTCCTGAAATATACAGTTCTTTTGTCAAATCTGCAGTGGCGACGAAACATAATTATGCTCCTTTTTAGAGAAAAAGAAATAATAAAACCCTACCAAGACTATAAGATGTTTTAAAAAATATTTGATCTGACGAGGCAGAACTGACAATGGGGATGCACAATTCAGATAATGCATATGTTTTTGTTCGCGTACGGTTGGAGATGTTCAATTGATTTTCGATATTTTGTTATTTAATGTTTATGATAAGCTGGTCTCAAAAGTTATATAGTGGATATGCACGTGTCGTTGTATATCTCTTCGCCTCTAGTAACTACTTTCAAGGAGAAAATCCTAAAAAAAAATTTAAAAAAAAATCTTTAAAAACGTTCAGGTAACCGACCCGTCATCATAGTGCAGCAGTTAGCGTATCGGGGTTCCCTTGAAATTAGTCACCCATTTTACAAGAAAACAATTGTGAAATACAAGAGTGCCGACGCCCTCAACAGAAACAAAGAGGTAAATGGAAGCTTGGAGCCAAGCAATTTGCCCATTTTACACCCATTCATATCTGTAAAATGTTTCTTGCACCGCTCTTGAAACTGACCGGTTTCAACGTTGCATTCTCTTCCATCCCTTATTTGATCCCAGTTTGAAGCCCACGACGATTCTTCTTGGTCGCCGTCTCACTGGCAGACCCGTCAGAGGAATTGGGGCGTCCTCTGGAGAACCCCAAGGCACCCACATAATCTCTGGTCCGGCACCGTCTCTCAGGTCGGCGTGGCTTGGGCATTCTTGTTGGACATGCTGTGCCGTCTCCTCCATTGGCCACTTACACTAAACTATATGACAGGTGGACACTAAAACCAACGAAATAACCAGCCGCCGTGGCGAAGTGGTTAGCGTCGCGGACTCCCGGCTGGGAGGTCGTGGGTTCGAATCCCATCAGAAGTCATGTGGGTTTTCTGCCCTGACCGACCGGCTCCTACCCAGAGTTGAGTTTGCTGCAGACTCAGTTGGGAAGACTGGGACCACACAGTCGAGTTTCATCCACTTAATGGATGCGTTTCTGAGAGTGTTGCTCAAATTTCCTGACCAACACTGCAGGTGTCTGTATCTCTCGGGCCTGGTTGACGCCGGGATATATTATGAAAGGAAGCGTAGAGTACAGCCCTGTCATGTAGTCTCAGACCGAAATGGAAATCCGTAGCATCGTCATAATCATCCTCATTCTCATTGATCAGCATAAAAAAAGTCTCAAATTCTGTGGCCCTTCATGCCCTGCTCTCATGGTGACCTCAGTTTCGATGTCCTCTCCACGTCTGTGGCCTTGGTTTGGTTCCGTCGGGGTCACCGGTATCGGCGAGTCCATTGGGGCTGTCGTTGGACGGACGTGGTGGGCGCCCTCCGGGGGAAGAGCTCACTCACGCCGGCTCCGCGACTAAGCAATTATTGTCGTCAGTAGGTGGTGTCCTGCGTATGTTAGATCAGAACAGGCGCCACTGAACACCACTGAAGTGACTCGGCGGCAGTGCAGTGTCTCTCCGGTGGGTTGGTTGCCTCTTGACGACTTGACTGCTCCCTGTGGATTGCCGGTGCCGGGGCTGCGGCGCGGGGGCCGGCCGGGCCGGGGCTGTGGACAGGGTGTCGGAATGAGCGGCGTGGGTGTACTGCCTCTGAGGTGGCGCAGAGGTTGGGACAGAAAAAAACAACAACAAAAAAAACCAACGAAATAGAAGGAAATTAAACATGACAAAACGGATTGTATGCCCTGTAGAAGAAAGATTCTAAACTTAAAGAGGAAAACTATAAATTGAGACCATTAAAACCTTAAAAACAAGGACACTAAACCACAGAAAAGGAGGACCCTAAACCTTGTCAAAAGAGGGAAACTAAGCCCCTAGGAAATACGATACGAAAGGGCGTCTAAACCTCTGGGAAAGACGTCGCTAAGACCTACAAAAAATATGAAAGTACACTGTAAGCAAAGTGTAGCCATTTGCCATGAAAGGAGGAGACTAAACCTTGGGGGAAGAGAACAGTGAAGGCTGTGAACAGAGGAAAGGCCGTCCAGAACGACAACACTCGCTACTTAAAAAAGATACTCCACCCTATGAAAAGAACATTAACAAGAGCATATGAATGCCCATGAGAAAAAAAAAAAAAAAACACTAAACATTTGAAATATGACATCAAATCGTCTTTAAGAAAGGGCAGCAGAACATATGAAAAGGATCCACATGTTAACGTTGCCACAGAGGTTCTGTATATTAAAGGACACTCGGATCAGGAGGTACCAGGTGCGCACTAGGGAATATTACTGGAAGAGCTCTACTGACTTCAACACTTCTGCAGCTCAGTCCCAGATGATCTGAAAAACATGCGTCCATGTTCCAGATCCCTGAAATAGGAGACCTGCTACGTAGTGGAGTCAACCATTCATGCTCTTCCAGAAAATATTTCCTCTGGTACCCCCTGTTTTGTGTCCTTGTACCACAGAACACTGACAGCAGAAACCCGAGCAACTATGTAAAACGACCGACACTAAACGCTAGAAAAGACGCACAAAAGAGAAATCTCTGAATCTTGTGAATCAAGAATACAGACCCTGACAAAGAGGACACTAAGCCTATTTAATGAAGGAGACAAAACAACTGGACAGAAGGAAAAAGACACTGAATCCTCAGGAAATAAAGGCAAACTATTTGAAAAGCACACAGTGAAGCTCTCCACAGAACCAGATACTGAACTCTTTAAAAAACAAGATTCTAGGTCTACGAAACAATATTTTTAACAAGTGAATTCTTGGGCAAATAGATACCTCTCCAACACAACAGCTCGCTGTTGCAGGGAGAGAAAAACTCCGAGCTCTGAAAGCAATGGCAGAAGAGAGGTGTTCAAGCTGGATCTGGTCAAGGAGGAACAAAAGTGAACTTCATAAGGCTTAACTTTCCTACAAATATCAGGTGTCCCAGTGGTTAGTGCGCGCGTCTTTAAGTGGAAAATGAGCATGTCCAGAGGGGCATGGGCTCGAATCCCAGCCATGGCTCGTCCCAACATGGGAAAAAAAAAAGGGGCAGCAGAGGGACATCCGGAGTCATGAACCGGGTGTGGCCCAACCCCCTAGAGTGTCTGGCGATAAGGGCCGAAAACACTTGCTTGAAGGGGGCTTCTATTCTGAGGACTCTCTGCTGCCACTCTCTCCTCGAGTTTCTTTCTACTGTGGATTGCCGGTGCCGGGGATGCTGCAGGCCAGACAGGGCTGCGTCCATGTCGGACCGAGCTGTGTAGGTGCAATGCCACTGAAATGGCTGAGAAAGATAGGCGCAAAAACAAAAAGTAAATAAAAGCTCGCCACCACTCTCCTTGTATTCTGTTGCCTTCCCTGAGTTGATTCTTGCTGCTCCTCGTCGTTTTCCAGAGTCATTGATGCTTGAGTGCCTTGCCCCTGGTGACAAAAAAAGCATCGATATTTTCTGTGAACATTTGACTATTCTGCGCAAACGATTCGGACTCACTAAATTCAGCGAATTGATTTTGATTTTACGAAGTATCTGCGTTCTGTTATCTCGCATTTTAACAATATTTAGGTTAATACGATTTATTATATAGTTATAAAAGGTTTCAACAATATTGCATTAGAAAAAAAATAGTGCAGTATCCTTTTACGCTCCATTTTCAGTTTTTACAAGCATAAGACACATTGCTATCAACGAAGTGGTCGACTGAATTTTCGGTGTAAGAACATTTAGCAACGCAGGGTAAACCAGTGACTTCATCAAAATAACATGAAAATATCAAAGTTTCTCAACCTCTCACCTTTTGTGTGTGCGTGCACGCGCGCACGTTATGTTTTTATGCGTTACAGAGTGTTTAGGCGAGAGGATAGTAGGCGTTCGTTTCCAGTTCAAGATCGGGGGGAATAGGGTCATCTTTGAAAAAATCTGTTTCAGTGGTATATTCATAGAATTCGTAATACTGTAAGCCAAGAAATAAAATCGACACATGCATACGCTGCGTGGATACGAAACGAAAACAAAAATATTCGACATCCATCCCGCCTCCAACCTTATTCCCCACTGCCTCTTCCTTTACTCCTCTAACCACGAGTCTTATCTGAGCACTGTTCTTGCAACTTATCAGGATCTCGGTATACTGTAACCTCTTTATCATATCCAATGGTCTCAGAGCATTTTTAATGCATTTGTTTTGTTTGGTTGAACGCCAATGAACAAGATGCCAAAAGTTATATAGTGGATATGCACGTGTCGTTGTATATCTCTTCGCCTCTAGTAACTACTTTCAAGGAGAAAATCCTAAAAAAAAACAAACAAAAAAAATTAAAAACGTTCAGGTAACCGACCCGTCATCATAGTGCAGCAGTTAGCGTATCAGGGTTCCCTTGAAATTAGTCACCCATTTTACAAGAAAAAAATTGTGAAATACAAGAGTGCCGACGCCCTCAACAGAAACAAAGAGGTAAATGGAAGCTTGGAGCCAAGCAATTTGCCCATTTTACACCCGTTCATATCTGTAAAATGTTTTCTTGCACCCCTCTTGAAACTGACCGGTTTCAACGTTGCATTCTCTTCCATCCCTTATCATTTGATCCCAGTTTGAAGCCCACGACGATCTTCTTGGTCGCCGTCTCACTGGCAGACCCGTCAGAGGAATTGGGGCGTCCTCTGGAGAACCCCAAGGCACCCACATAATTTCTGGTCCGGCACCATCAAATCGTCCTTTAAGAAGGGCAGCAGAACATATGAAAAGGATCCACATATTAACGTTGCCACAGAGGTTCTGTTTATTAAAGGACACTCGGATCAGGAGGTACCAGGTGCGCACTAGGGAATCTTACTGGAAGAGCTCTACTGACTTCAACACTTCTGCAGCTCAGTCCAGATGATGATCTGAAAACATGCGTCCATGTTCCAGATCCCTGAAATAGGAGACCTGCTACATAGCGGAGTCAACCATTCATGCTCTTCCTGAAAATATTCCCTCTGGTACCCCCTGTTTTGTGTCCTTGTACCACAGAACACTGACAGAAGAAACCGAGCAACTATATAAAGCATATGAACGACTGACACTAAACGCTAGAAAGACGCACTAAAGAGAAATCTCTGAATTTTGTGAATCAAGAATACAGACCCTAACAAAGAGGACACTAAGCCTATTTAATGAAGGAGACAAAACAACTGGACAAAACCTGAAGGAAGAAGACACTGATCCTCAGGAAATAAAGGCAAACTATTTGAAAAGCACACAGTGAAGCTCTCCACAGAACCAGATACTGAACTCTTTAAAAAACAAGATTCTAGGTCTACGAAACAATATTTTAACAAGTGAATTCTTGGGCAAATAGATACCTCTCCAACACAACAGCTCGCAGTTGCAGGGAGAGAGAAAACTCTCGAGCTCTGAAAGCAATGGCAGAAGCAGCAGAGAGGTGTTCAAGCTGGATCTGGTCAAGGAGGAACAAAAATGAACTTCATTAGGCTTAACTTTCCTACAAATATCAGGTGTCCCAGTGGTTAGTGCGCGAGTCATTAAGTGGAAAATGAGCATGTCCAGAGGCGCATGGGCTCGAATCCCAGCCATGGCTCGTCCCAAGATGGTAAAAAAAGGGCAGCAGAGGGACATCCAGAGTCATGAACTGGGTGTGGCCCAACCCCCCTAGAGTGTCAGGAGATAAGGGCCGAAACACTTGCTTGAAGGGGGCTTCTCTTCTGAGGACTCACTGCTGCCACTCTCTCGAGTTCTTTCTACTGTGGATTGAGCGCAAAAAACAAAAGTAAAAAAAGCTCGCCATCACTCTCCTTGTATTCTGTTGCCTTCCCCGAGTTGATTCTTGCTGCTCCCCGTTTTCCACGGTCGTTGATGCTCGAGTGCCTTGCCCTGGTGACAAAAAAAGCATCGATATTTTCTGTGAACATTTGACTATTCTGCGCAAAACGATTCGGACTCACTAAATTCAGCGAATTGATTTTGATTTTACGAAGTATCTGCGTTCTGTTATCTCGCATTTTAACAATATTTAGGTTAATACGATTTATTATATAGTTATAAAAGGTTTCAACAATATTGCATTAGAAAAAAAATAGTGCAGTATCCTTTTACGCTCCATTTTCAGTTTTTACATAGCTTAAGACAGATTGCTATCAACGAAGTGGTCGACTGAATTTCGTGGTGTAAGAACATTTAGCAACGCATGGTAAACCAGTGACTTCATCAAAATAACATGAAAATATCAAAGTTTCTCAACCTCTCACCTTTGTGTGTGTGTGCGTGCGCGCGCGCACGCTATGTGTTTGTATGCGTTACAGAGTGTTTAGGCGAGAGGATAGTAGGCATTCGTTTCCAGTTCAAGATCGGGGGGAATAGGGTCATCTTTGAAAAATCTGTTTCAGTGGTATATTCATAGAATTCGTATACTGTAAGCCAAGGGATGAAATCGACACATGCATACGCTGCGT
>JADBJO010032985.1:0-7500 GCA_016801955.1 Conus betulinus
AACAATTTACCATTCTGATCACTCGCTCCACTATCATTCCTCGCCGTCCATATCTTTGTCCAGGCAGACGTACTGACTGCAGCCACATGTTCCAGTGCCCTGCAGTCAGATATCCTGTGTACTGTGTGGTCCACCCCTGTGGGGCATCTCCGGTGCCGGGCAACATGATGGTCCGTGGAATGGGAGGCACGGCACACGGAGCATGCCACGTCGTGGTCGTTATGGCGTCCCATGTAGTTGATACTCAGCTCCGTAGATGGCCGTAATAACTATATTGATATGTGCGGGCCCTTTTGTGGCTCCAGCGCGTCAGACACAGAGAGGTTTGCTGCAGCTCCGGGATTTTCGTAGTAGGAGCCTCCTGCTATACCTGTTTAGGTTCAAACACGTGCTGAGGTGAGCGAGTCGAGAGAGAGAGAGAGAGAGAGAGAGAGAGAGAGAGAGAGTGTGTGTGTGTGTGGTGTGTGTATGACAGACACCTATGGACACAGACGCAGACACAAATGCAGATACACAGGGACAGACAGACATAATGAGAGACAGACACACACGCACATACACACAATGTAAACTATAATGACACATTAGATTATGTTCTTTGATGAGAGAGAGAGGTAGATAGGTAGATAGATAGAGAGAGAGAGAGAGAGAAAGAGAGAGAGAGAGAGAGAGTGTGTGTGTGTGTGTGGGGGGGGGGGGGGGAATCGCATTCTAGCATATTGTGTCTAGAGCATTCTAGCATATTGTGTCTAGAGGTTTCCCTGAAGACGGAGTGTAGCTTCTTTACTGGTGACACTGAAGATGGTCAGTACACAAAAATGTCACCAGCTGTTATATATGTCACTGCTTTATGTTAAGGCGAGTACTTGTCAGTTAAATAACATTCATCATCTCGCCCTCAAAGGGATCACAATACTGCCCCATCATTCTATGCTACTCACCAGAGTACACCAGATCAGCGCTGCTTCCACACGTTTTCTTCCCCAGCGGACGAATGTTGATGCTGTTGATGAGGAAGGTCAACAAATCGCTCAGAACAACACACACACACACACACACACACACACACACACGCGCGCGCGCGCGCGCACGCACACGGACTCATGCACACACACACACACACACACACACACACACACACACACACACCACGCACACGGACGCATGCACACACACACACACACACACACACACACACACACACACACACGCACACGGACGCATGCACACACACACACTCATACACACACACACACACACACACACACACACACACACACACACACATTTTTCATGTAAATATCGTGGCATTGAATTCAGAATCGTTGCTAGAAGTGTGTGCAGCCAATGTTTTTTTTTTTTTCAAATGGGGGTAAACACTCGCCTGTTACCAACTGCATTTTTCTTTTTCTTTTTTTTTTTTTTGCGATTGTTTGATTTTTTGGTATGTGTGTGGAGGGAAAAAACAATTTGCTGTAAACAACAACAACAACAACAACAACAACAACAACGACAACAACAAACCTGTTAGTCAGCAGTGGCTGCTTTTCAGTAACTGATTTTTATTTTACAAATCGAATCTTGAGTTCTGGCCGTTTTTCACTTGATACAGAATAGTTTCACTGTAAAACGGGAAAACAGAATCGAATGGTGTATCTATCAAAATCTACTTGCAATTTATGAACGAGAGCGATTGACTGAGCAAGCTGAGAAGTGATAAATAGAGAGCGTGGACGGGTGGTGGTGAGGAGGGGTTACGAAACAAAGCGAACGAAACGACTCCATCTTATGCAATGTAGGCCTTTACTGTTTTCAAAATCAGATGAAATGAATTTCATAACAGCGATGCATGCATTTGATAGTCCGACAACTTTGGCCATGAAGAAATTACTGCATCTCATTTTCTTGGTTTTGTTCTATCTTCAACGCGCTACTTCACTATCACTCTAGTCTTCACTGACCTGCGATCAAGACTTGTCGGGTAGGCCACCCTCATAAGTCTGGCTGTGAAGGATGTTAAAAGATGTTTAAAAGCTGCTTTCATCATTTGGTGAGTGATGTTCTCACAGGTTGGTGAGAGATGTGTTCTCACCAGCCGAGTGTGGCCCCACTCCTCTCTTGTGTTGAGTCTCAACTCAGTTGGCGTGTTGTTTATTATGACAGCTTCAGTGATTTTCCTTTCTAGGGCAGTTTCTTGGTAACTTGTTATCACCATGCTGTACTGAGGGGGTGGGTCATTACTGCTGTGTGTCTGCACTGTGTGTCGCCACACCACTGAACTAGGGTCTCTTTTCAACAAGGCTGTCATGTGTTGTAGGCCTCGGTAGTGCCCAGTGCGTGCTGTTTTCGCCGACGTACACACAGCTGCACTCACAGCATCTTATCTCATATGTCACACCTTCTCTTCTACAGTTCCCCTTTCCTCCTCTACTCACCATGCAATCCTCTTTTGCGCTGCATCTTAGTTGTTTTGAATGGATCTGACTTCTGTAGATGCTTTTGACTGTTTTTTCCTGGTCTTTCCACAACCTTTATCTTCAGGTTGTTTTCTGTATTACATCTTGATATCTTTTCCTCAGCTGAGAGTGTGGGGTTGATGGTACAAAGATCACTGTCTTGTTGCCTCCTTTCTTGTACCAGTTCTCTTTCTTTGCTCTTCTCTCCCTCTGTCTGTCTGCTCTTCGCCAGTGTTTGGGTCGGTACAGTGGTGTTCTCCCCTTCCTATCTTTCTCTTTCATAGAGTTATACGCATTCAGTGTCCATCTCCACACCTCTTCCCTGAATCTTTCATCACAGTGGGAGAATTGTGGTCTTTTCATGAAACTCATTCACATGCGTTGTGGTAGCGCTCCATGGGAGGTCTGGGCTGCCCCTCAGTAGGATGCGTAAGATTTCTTGTGTAATCACAGTTCTCTTGTCTCTCCATGGCATGGCTGATCTTGCATCTACGACCGCTGTGGTTGCCATCTCTTTGTAGTAGCATTCGTGCATTCTCTGGTTTTGTCCTCTTCCTCTTCCTTCCCCACAGTTTTCTCCACGGAAGTTTCTGGTCATCATGCAGTGAGGGGCAGTCCATCTCCAGTTGTATCGATGGGTGGATCCCATTCCCTACCTCTCGAACGATACCAATGTATGTCACGTCTACTCCCATTTCTTGAGGGTCATGATCTGTTTCCAACCTGTATTTTCCATGCGATATTCGAAAAATTAAAGAGCGTCACAAACAGCAATGTACACTGACAAATATGAACATCAAGTACAACGTCAATGCAAACAGAAGTGTAACTATCATAGAATTATCAAAGGGTTCATTCTAGATCAGACTGACATACTCTGGTGTGTCAACACTGCGAAGAAAAATAGCCCAGAAAGGAAGGAAGTAGTTAAGAATAACGAAAAGAAACCACAAAAGGATCAGTTCAAACAGAAACAAACAAACAAAGAAGAGAGAAGTATACTATGATATGAAGAAAATATCTGAAGCACTAAACATGTACGTACTTGTAACAGTTTCACGAGTTCAATAATCTAACATTTTTTTTCTCTCCCTGCAAAAGAACAAAGTATTCTAAGAACATCAATATCATTTGTTGATGTAAACTTTCAGTTGAAGTCTGGAAGCTGCACTAACATGAAATTGTAACTGGAGTGGAAGACAACAAAACAATACTTTTGGATGGCGTCAAAGTAAACACTTCAATCCTTTAGCGAGCATTGTACAGTTTAGATTAATTTTGAACCTATTCACCAGATAAAAAACCACACACAGACACACGCACACCACACACAACACACACACACACACCCACATGTGCACACACACACAACACGCGGCGCGCGCGTGCGCGCGCACACCCACACACACACACACACACACAAACACACACACACATACACAAATACGCAAGCATTATGCTACACATACAGCACATACGTAGTGAGAGAGAGAGAGAGAGAGACGGAGAGGAGAGAGAGAGAGACGAGAGAGAGGAGAGAGAAGACTCCAGATGCTTGAGATACGATTTTATTGACAATGGCCTACATAGAGCCTTTATTGTCAAGGGGTTTTACATCAGTATTGGTCCAGCGGCGGCGAAAACAATATCGTGCAAAGAGAACAAAAAAGTTGTAACTAATTACGTAAACATTTATACTATGTAGTAAGGAAAAGAAAATTACATACGCTTTCATCATTCAAAATGGACATTCAAAATGACTATGCAATTTTTTAACGACATAAACCATCCTCACACAAGTGCCGACACCAGGGCACACTATTCACCGTAGTAAATCATGTCCGTTCGACCACTTGAAGCATGAACGTCCATCTCACTATTATCCAAGTAGCGAAAAGAGCATAAAAGCGTTTTTCAAGCTGCGTACAGGCACTTGAAAAAACAAAACAAAAAACAAAAAAACCAGAAAACAAAATTGGAAACAAAAACAAAAAACAAAAAAACCTCAAACATTAGTAGTTGTTTCCGAACATTTCTTTTTGATTGACATTATATGCCTCTGCAAACATAGAGAGAGAGCGTTAAACAATTTGCTTCAAGACTACTTACGATTTCAAAACCGTGAAGCACAGCAAATAAATCTATTAAAACGCAACCAACTTTTCTGCCTCGAACCAACTGCAGGGGGCTGTGTCTGTGGCTTCCAGTTTTGCCTCTGTTGCTTCCAGTTTCGTCTCCAATGCCAGAACTCTTTTTGCACAACAAACCAGCCCAGCACCATTGGACCCACAACGCCATCCCAGATTGCCTGCGGCAGAACAACAGAGCTTGCAACCTGCTCACTATCGATGGAGGGAAACGCCACCCACCAAACTTCATTTCACCTTCCTGTTCAGGTGCAGCTTTTTCTTCGGTCTTCCCTGCGTCCACTGGATCCTTCCAACCCCCATCATCTTTCTTCGTCTTCCTCTCCCTGTACTCTGGGAAAAGTCATTGCAGGAGAACTCGAGGGAGAGTTGTACAGGTTTCTCGAGAACTGTTTGATGTGATGCTAAGGACAGCCGAATATGCCATGTTGTCAGTCCATCGATGTGGGTGGTTGGTTGTTGTGTGTTGTGTTTGTGTTGGGGTTTGTGGGGGTTGTGGTGTGTGCGTTGTTGGGGGGTTTTGGGGTGGGGTTGGTGCTTGCGTTCATGCATGTTGTGCGCCCGGCGCAACCATTGCTTGTTGCGTTGGTTGGGTATCTGCGGGGTGTTGTGTGGGCCCCGCCACATGGTTTGTTTGTGGGGTGTTGGCCAGCGCGCATGCCCCCGGGCCGCCTGCGCTCTGCCCAAATAGTATGGGTTATTTTGGGTGTCCACTGTTTGGCCACCTCGCCTGTAAGGCTGCCCATGCCGGTTGCGTTGGGGTGTGGGTTTTTTGTTTTTGGTGGGTGGTATGTAGTTTTTTGTTTGTGGGTGTGTGTGGGTTGTTGTTGGGTTGGTTGGTTTGTGGGGGTGTGTTGTGTGTGTTGTGTTGGGGTGGGTGGTGTTGTGGTTGAGTGGTTGTTTGGTTTAAAGTGTTGGTGGGGTGGGTTGCGTGCTGGTTCACGTTGCGGTTGTCCGGTGTGGTGTACAAGACATCCCCGCCCCCGTGCGCCAACATGGGTGGTGGGTGTTGATGGTTACTGTGGTGTTGGTGGTGGGTGGGGTGTGGGTTGGTGTGTGTGTTGTGTTGGGAGGGTTTGATTGGGGTGTGTTGGGTGTTGGGGGTGGGTTGGGGGTGTGGTTTTGTTTTCCCCGAAAACCGGTGGAACCACCAATTGAATGATGGTGGACGTGTGTTGTGTGTGGTGTGGTCGTTGTTTGGGGTGGGGGTGTTTGTGTGGTGTTTGTTGTGTGGGGTTATGCGTTGCGTGGGGTGGCGTTGCGGAGTGGCGTGTGCGTGCCTTGAAGTGCCGTGTGTTTGCGTGGTGTTGGGGTTGTCTGTCTTTAGGTCGGTGACTCGGACTTTGGGTCCTGTTTGGGTTTGGGTGGTGTCTGTTGTGTCCTTTGTCTTGCCTCTCGTGTCCTGCTCTCGCGCGGGCTCGGCACTCGTCCTCTCTGTCTCCGTAAGTTTGCGTGTTGTTGTTATTCCGGTGGGTGTTGACCCGTGTGGGGTGTGTAAAAATGGTGATGTGTGTGGGTGTTGTGTGGGTTGCGCGTGCGATCACAGCTTTCCAAGGATACTTGATGCATGCACACTGTCGTGCAGCAAAAATTTCGATCTCTTCTGGACCTGGTGTAAATGATGATCAGCCGCAGTGCATCAGAGAATTACTCAAAATTTCCGTCTTTGGATTAAAACAGATTTCAAATTCCGAACGTATGTGTGCAAACTGTAACCTCTGCATTGACGTTTGATTTGTTTGATTATCTTTATTTGACTGAATCAGACCAATTAATCAATCAAATATTTATTGTCCTCGTTAAAAAAAGGAAATGTGTCTCGCTGTCGAAGACAAGAACGGGTATGCAAACTAAACTGAGAATTTTCCATAAACAAAATTATCAAAAATGCTTACGGTTTCCTAAAACAGATCTAGCTGCTGATATGCAACCGACCAGGAGATGGTCCTCATAATTTTTTTTTGTTGCAAGGAATAATTAAGTGTTTCGTTAGCGTTGGTTTATGTTTGTGGTCTTTGGCGTGGGGAAAGAGAACACTGTTATCGGAATCACATACTTTTTGTCTCTTTTAACTGTGGATGTGAGCGTGCGAGTACGCACACACGCACGGACGCGCGCACTTATGCACGCTTGCTTGTGCTCGCATTCATCACACACACACACACACGCACACGTATTAATCAGTACTAACGTACGTACACAGCATTCAGTTGTTCCTTCATTTCGTAAAGTTCTTCTAGTTTTTCCTTCATTTCTTGAAATTCTTCCAGAACATTCTGTCCAGAACTGAGTGCCATCGTGGTGGTGGTCGGCGTGACATTTCCTGCTGCCAGACCAAACAGAAGACCAAAGCAAAGCAAGGCTGCCGCAGACACTTTGGTCATTTTCAAGGGAGAAAATGTTTAGTTGACGCTTAAACTTCAGGGACACATCCGAGTAAAGGACGCAAGGAATACTTGCTGAATTCTGATGAGACTCTATGAGGATGGCTAAGAAACATAAACTGATTCCTGTCAAACAGACCGTGTGATGAGCTGTCCAGCTGCTGACTGATTTTATAGTTGTGTTCACGTCCCGTCAGTGTGAGCTCCGGTGATGTGATTACCGAACGATAATCACACGGACAATCTGTATTGGTAAAACGACACTCGGGCACACACATCAGCTGACAGCTCTCCCCTAAGTCATGGGAGCCTGGGTTATTCAGTGGTTGGGTGCCAGGTTCACAGTTGGACTTCCTGAGTTCGATTCCTGCTGTCATTCTAAATGAAAGCTGGCAATGTGTGGACGTTGTGATCGAGATACTGTGTTGACCTCTGCGACCTTCTGACCCTCTGCGATCTTCTTCTCAGCAAAAAAAAAAAAAATCCATCAGGTAACAGGGGCTACACTAGAAC
>JADBJO010032985.1:10000-15073 GCA_016801955.1 Conus betulinus
GTGAAAACAACTACTCGAGAAAAGCCTGCCTATGCCTCCCAAACCAACATGACTCAACCTGGTCCTAGCACACTGAGAGAGACACCTACCAGAGGCACTGCGCTACCACCAATTCCCCAGTCAACAGGCCCTTGTGGGTGTTAGATGGGACCCACCTGGTTGACCAGCTGGATGCAACCTAGGAAATCATTTTTACCAGCCACCGTGGCGAAGTGATTAGTGTCGCGGACTCTCGGCTGGGAGGTTCGTGGGTTTGATTCCCATCAGAGCCAGTAGGGATTTTCTGCCTCGACCGTCTCCTCCCTAGAGTTGAGTTTGCTGCGGGGTCAGTTAGGAAGACTGGGACCACACAGTCGAGTTTTTCATCCACTTAATGGGTGCCTGTCTGAGAGTGTTGCTCGAATTTCCTGACAACACTGCAGGTGTCTGTATCTCTCAGGCCTGGCTGACACCAGGAAAAATATTATGAAAGTAAGCGTATAGAACAGCCCATTCAAGCAGTCTCCGACCAGAACGTTAATTTGGAGCATCATCTTCATCATCCTCATTCTCACCGATCAGCAAAAAAAAAAAAGTCTTCTCCAATTTTGTGGCCCTCTATGCCCTGCTCTCATGGAGTCCTTAGTTCAGATGTCCTTACCTAGTCTGTGGCCTTGCTTTGATTCCGTCGGGGTAACCGGTATCGGCGACTCCACAGGGGCTGTGGTTGGACGACGGATGAGGTGACGCCCTCCAATGGGAGAGCTCACTCATGCAGGCTCCGAAACGAAGCATTGTGGTCAGTAGGAGGCTTATATGTGGTGTCCTGCATATGTAGACCAGAACAGGCGCCACTGAATATCACCGAAGTGACTCGGCAGTCGTGCAGTGTATCCTGTGGTGGGTTGCCTCCTGACGACTTGACATTAACTGCTCTCTGTGGATTGACCAAGGCTACATGTTGTTATGCTCTACATAGTTATGCGGGGATTGTCTTCAGTTGTGACAAACTCCTAACATAACATTATCAGTCTCCAAAATCCCTCCGAAGTCGGAGAGTGGCTGCCCGAGTGGCGTGGCGGGGTAATCAAAAACGGTCACACACGTAATGTTCTCATCCCCAGCTGATGCATTTGTGCCATAGTGTTCAAATGCTTCGGCTGTTTGCATGATCCCTGAAATCTTTTAGCCAGGGTATACTTCAACAACAACAACAACACAACAACAACACACAACAACAACAACAACAACAACAACAGTGCCGGGGCTGTGGCGGGCCGGGATGGGCTGTGGTTTTGGGACGGAGTGTCGGAATGAGCGATGTAGGTGCACTGCTAGTGAGGTGGTACTGAAGATGGGACAGCAAGAAAAAAAATAAATAGAAAAGAGAAAAGATTCACGTCTGGACCTCATTTAAGTTTAAGTCTTACAAATGGTGCCATATAGCCCCAGTACCGTTTTATCATGGTATGCCAGAGGGCAGTCCCAAGCTCGTGCCTGCTGACATACCAAAATACCACTTCATGTGGGTCTTCAGAGGAAAATATTACTAGGCACCCGTCTAAACATCACTTGAACACCAGCAGATATGCAACCATAAATAGTATTTTTGTGACTACCAGGCTGCGTTTCTGATGGTATTCTAACTGATTTCTCCACGATCAGTCGTAAGTTGGAAGGATTTTCCGCTGGTTTTTCCAGTCCCTAATGATAAATGGATAGACATTCAGCTGCTTTTATGATGGTATTTGAACTGATCATCTACATCAAATGGTATTTCAGAATTCAGCTGCTTTTATGATGATGGCATTTGAATTGATCATCTACATCAAATGGTATTTCAGAATTCAGCTGCTTTTATGATGGTATGGTATTTGAATTGACCATCTACATCAAATGGTATTTCAGAATTCAGCTGCTTTTATGATGGTATTTGAATTGTCATCTACATCAAATGGTATTTAAGAATTCAGCTGCTTTTATGATGGTATTTGAATTGATTATCTACATCAAATGGTATTTCAGAATTCAGCTGCTTTTATGATGGTATTTGAATTGATTATCTACATCAAATGGTATTTCAGAATTCAGCTGCTTTTTATGATGGTATTTGAATTGATTATCTACATCAAATGGTATTTCAGAATTCAGCTGCTTTTATGATGGTATTTGAATTGATCATCTACATCAAATGGTATTTCAGAATTCAGCTGCTTTTATGATGGTATTTGAATTGACCATCTACATCAAATGGTATTTCAGAATTCAGCTGCTTTTATGATGGTATTTGAATTGATCATCTAAATCAAATGATATTTCAGAATTCAGCTGATTTTAAGATGGTATTTGAATTGATCATCTAAATCAAATGGTATTTCAGAATTCAGCTGCTTTTATGATGGTATTTGAAGCGACCTTTTTTATGTTCGAGGACAATATTCATCCGAATAGAACTGTGAAGTGACTGTGGAATTTATGCGTTTTTTGTTCCATAAGCATGTTTGTTTAATGAAAACGTTGATTCCTGTTCATATGATCCACAAACAATTTTCAGCTGTTGTGTGTCTCATACAGCATGCTACTGGGTACCTCTCATGACAGTCGGTCCATTATGTGTCTTTATCATCACGGTAATGAGAGATACTGGAACATAAGCTGAAATTATCGTTGAGTTGGTTGTAAAGCTGTTATTGTTCGCTGAGAACACACACAGGCAGTCACTGTCAGGAACAGCTGGAATGACGTGTTCCCCTGCTTTCCTTGGCCTGTTCATATCAACGAGAGTGTGTGCTCAGTGATCTCAGTAATACCAATGTTTGATATGTGGATGGTTTTGCTTTACTGATAGCACCAATGTTGTGCATTCGTTAATGCTGCGATGTCTTGAGTTCTTCGAACGAACGCATACTCTCTCTCTCTCTCTCTCTTCCTCTCTCTCTCTCTCTCTCTCTCTCTCTCTCTCTCTCTCTCTCTCTCTGTGTGCTCTGTGTGTGTGTGTGTGTGTGTGTGTGTGTGTGTGTGTGTGTGTGTGTGTGTGTGTGTGTGTGTGTGTGTGTGTGTGTGTGTGTGTGTGTGTGTGTGTGTGTGTGTGTGTGTGTGTGTGTGTGTTGTGTGTGTGTGTGTGTGTGTGTGTGTGTGTGTGTGTGTGTGTGTGTGTGTGTGTGTGCGTGTGCGTGTGTGTGAGCGTGTGATATTTTTCGGCTTATATCTCCGTTAATTCTGAAAACGATACACGAAGGTCGAAGTTTTTCGGGTGTCAAACTTCAAGAGAGTCGTTCAAAAGCTCCGCGGATGGAGACTTTGTTTATTGAGTTAATGTGTTTTTTTAAAAAAAAAAAAAAAAAAAAAAAAAAAAGGAATATGATGGGTTTTAATCAGTTTCAAATGTTGTCAGCTTTTAGCGTGCGTTAGACCCTGGAAAGCTCATACAGTGATTACTTTTTGGGGTTCGTGGGTTTATTATTTTTCTTGTTATGTAGTCTCAAAGATGGCTTGCACAACTGAAATATATAGAAGCTGTTTCCAGGCTTATTTCTCCGGCATTTCTATTATACACAGAGTTTTAAAACTCTATAGTTTACAACAATTGAGAAATTCAAAACAAAGAAACCCGCCATGATTCTGGAAATGAGATGGGTAGACTAATTCTATACATACTATTTTTTTTTGAGAAAAGAAAACTTTGAAACGGTTTTGTCAGTTTTTGTTCCTTTAATTGTTTGCATATATTGTTTTTATGAATGATGTCGTGGCATGGCGTGATATACAGTATGGAATTTTTTTAAGACTATGAACAGGTGGGATTCAAAACTTTAGTAATTTATGTCTAATCCATTCTTTAAAAGTGGGAAACAGGAAGCAACGTATGGGCAGATTCAGTTGAAATCCAATTATTTGTTCATTAATTAAGTCATAGACTTTAATGACTTTGCACCTTGAGTTACTGACTGCTTTTTTGCGACTTTCTTCTTCAAAACCGTGTCATTTTTTTGTACAAGAAAACTTAAAGAATGGCTTTCGAATTTGTTTCATGTTTGAATTTGTGAGGCAAAGTGGTCAAGATGAACTGCCTCTCTCTCTCTCTCTCTCTCTCTCTCTCTCTCTCTCTCCTCTCTCTCTCTCTCTCTCTCACACTCACACACACACACACACACACACACACACACACACACACACATACACACACACACGCGCGCGCGCGCGCGCTCCCCCGCCCCCCCCCCCACATAGAGAGAGAACAACAACAAACATTTTAATACCTTCAGGCCAGTAGCCCATAGAAACAGGGTCAAGGTGCAAATTCAGTATGTACGTAGAGATAAACATAAAAAAACAAATGCTTTCATGCATCATATGAACAGCCGTTCAACAATCTGCCTACATTTGCATACATTCAATGACTAACTTTCTCTGATGGAGAGAATAGAAAACGTAGATCGCTATTTTTCGCATAGGTATCATAGATCTATTACGCAGAATATCAACATAACGCTGTCCGATTCCGGCCAAATGTTTGGATCTGATTTCATCATGCAAAGGACAAAAATGTACAAAATAATTTTCAGTTATTTCACAGGCAGGACATAAAAAAGTTGACATTTTCACAGAATGTTTTTCTAACGGTCGATCCATTTATTGGTAACACGCCAGTTCTTAATTTAATGATCCCGTCCCGGAAACATCTTATATCTAGAAATTGGAAATAAGGTTCACTTTCAAATGATCTTTTTAAAAGCCTGTAGGTGCTGTATATATCCTTGTTCATAACAGATGCATTCCATTCTTGCATATAGTTATCTGTCAGTCGTTATTTTAACAAAGACACAAATGAAATGTCACACCCTACTCCCTGGTTTAACCATACATCCCCAACCCCATTCTGAACAAAATATTTCTTACTAAACTAGCCCAGCACGTTTTACCTCTGTCATCTAAATTCTTAAGCATGATATACGACAGTTTTGGAAGTCTCGTAGTATCCATCTTCAAGATCTTAAGCCAGTACTTAATAGATCTCACAGAACTATCAACGTACAATGGGTATCGCCCAAAGTCACCTTAAACGAACTTATTTGATACTTTTAAAGGGACTTT
>JADBJO010032986.1:0-7500 GCA_016801955.1 Conus betulinus
TCTTAACAAAGAAAACGAACATGTAAGGGACAACATTTCATTTCTTAACAAAAGGAAAAGACAGAAAAGGGGCAACATTTCATTTCTTAACAAGAAAAACGAACATGAAAGGGGCAAACATTTCATTTCTTAACAAAGAACGAAAAAACATGAACAACATTTCAAACATTTCTTAACAAAGAAAAAGAACATGAAGGGGCAACATTTCATTTCGAACAAAGAAAAAGAACATGAAAAGGGACAACATTTCATTTCTTAACAAAGAAAAACGAACATGAAAGGCGCAACATTTCATTTCTTAACAAAGAAAACGAACATGAAAGGGCAACATTTTCATTTCTTAACAAAGAAAACGAACATGAAAGGGCACAACATTTCATTTCTTAACAAAGAAAAAGAACATGAAAGGGGCAACATTTCATTTCTTAACAAAGAAAAAGAACAATGAAAGGGGCAAACATTTCATTTCTTAACAAAGAAAAAGAACATGAAAGCGCAAACATTTCATTTCTTAACAAAGAAACGAACATGAAAAGGGGCAACATTTCAATTTCTTAACAAAGAAAAACGAACATGAAAGGCGCAACATTTCATTTCTTAACAAAGAAAAAAGAACATGAAGGGGCAAAACATTTCATTTCTTAACAAAGAAAACGAACATGAAAGGGCAAACATTTCATTTCTTAACAAAGAAAACGAACAAGAAAGGCGGCAACATTTCATTTCTTAACAAAGAAGAAGAACATGAAAGGGGCAAACATTTCATTTTCTTAACAAAGAAAACGAACATGAAAGGGGCAACATTTCATTTCTTAACAAGAAAAGAACATGAAAGGGGCAAACATTTCATTTCTTAACAAAGAAAAAGAACATGAAAGGCGCAAACATTTTCATTCTTAACAAAGAAGACGAACATGAAAGGGGCAACATTTCCATTTCTTAACAAAGAAAACGAACATGAAAGGGCCAACATTTCATTTCTTAACAAAGAAAAGAACATGAAAGGCGCAACATTTCATTTCTTAACAAAGAAAACGAACATGAAAGGCGCAACATTTCATTTCTTAACAAAGAAAACGAACATGAAAGGGGCAACATTTCATTTCTTAACAAAGAAGACGAACATGAAAGGGGCAACATTTCATTTCTTAACAAAGAACGAACATGAAAGGGGCAACATTTCATTTCTTAACAAAGAAACGAACATGAAAGGGGCAACATTTCATTTCTTAACAAAGAAAAAGAACATGAAAGGCGCAACATTTCATTTCTTAACAAAGAAAAAAGAACATGAAAGGGGCAAACATTTCATTTTCTTAACAAAGAAACGAACATGAAAGGGGCAACATTTCAATTCTTAACAAAGAAAACGAACATGAAAGGGCACAACATTTCATTTCTTAACAAAGAAAACGAACATGAAGGGGCAACATTTCATTTCTTAACAAAGAAAAAGAACATGAAAGGGCAAACATTTCATTTCTTAACAAAGAAAAAGAACATGAAAGGCGCAAACATTTCATTTCTTAACAAAGAAGACGAACATGAAAGGGCAAACATTTCATTTCTTAACAAAGAAAACGAACATGAAAGGGACAACATTTCATTTCTTAACAAAGAAAAGAACATGAAAGGGGCAATTTTTTTCATTTCTTAAAAAGAAACGAACATGAAAGGCGCAACATTTCATTTCTTAAAAGAAACGAACATGAAAGGGGCAACATTTCATTTCTTAACAAAGAAAACGAACATGAAAGGGGCAACATTTCATTTCTTAACAAAGAAAACGAACATGAAAAGGGCAACATTTCATTTCTTAACAAAGAAAACGAACATGAAAGGGCAAACATTTCATTTCTTAACAAAGAAAAGAACATGAAAGGGGCAACATTTCATTTCTTAACAAAGAAAAACGAACATGAAAGGGGCAACATTTCATTTCTTAACAAAGAAGACGAACATGAAAGGCGCACAACATTCATTTCTTAACAAAGAAAACGAACATGAAAGGGGCAAACATTTCATTTCTTAACAAAGGAAAAGACATGAAAGGGGCAACATTTCATTTTCTTAACAAAGAAAAAGAACATGAAAGGCGCAAACATTTCATTTCTTAACAAAGAAAACGAACATGAAAGGCGCAAACATTTCATTTCTTAACAAAGAAGACGAACATGAAAGGGGCAACATTTTCATTTCTTAACAAAGAAAACGAACATGAAAGGGGACAACATTTCATTTCTTAACAAAGAAAAAGAACATGAAAGGGGCAACATTTCATTTCTTAACAAAGAAAACGAACATGAAAGGGGCACACATTTCATTTCTTAACAAAGAAAACGAACATGAAAGGGACAAACATTTCATTTCTTAACAAAGAAACGAACATGGGGCAACATTTCATTTCTAAACAAGAAAACGAACATGAAAAGGGGCAACATTTCAATTCTTAACAAAGAAAACGAACATGAAAGGGGCAACATTCATTTCTTAACAAAGAAAAAGAACATGAAAGGGCACACATTTCATTTCTTAACAAAGAAAACGAACATGAAAGGGGCAACATTTCAATTCTTAACAAAGAAAAGAACATGAAAGGGGCAACATTTCATTTCTTAACAAAGAAACGAACATGAAAGGGGCGCAACATTTCATTTCTTAACAAGGAAAAAGAACATGAAAGGGCAACATTTCATTTCTTTAACAAGAAAAAGAACATGAAAGGCGCAACATTTCATTTCTTAACAAAGAAAAAGAACATGAAAGGCGCAAACATTTCATTTCTTAACAAAAGAAGACGAACATGAAAGGGGCAAACATTTCATTCTTAACAAAGAAGACGAACATGAAAGGGGCAACATTTCATTTCTTAACAAAAGAAGACGAACATGAAAGGGGCAACACATTTCATTTCTTAACAAAGAAAAAGACATTAAAGGGGCAACATTTCATTTCTTAACAAAGAAAAAGAACATGAAAGGCGCAAACATTTCATTTCTTAACAAAAAGAAGACGAACATGAAAGGGCAACATTTCATTTCTTAACAAAGAAAACGAACATGTAAGGCGCAACATTTCATTTCTTAACAAAGAAGAAACAGAAGGGGCAACATTTCAAAGGGAAAAACATTTCATTTCTTAACAAAGAAAAAGAACATGAAAGGGGCAAACATTTCATTTCTTAACAAAGAAAAGAACATGAAAGGCGCAAACATTTCATTTCTTAACAAAGAAGACGAACATGAAAGTCGCAAACATTTCATTTCTTAACAAGAAAACGAACATGAAAGGGGCAACATTTCATTTCTTAACAAGAAAAAGAACATGAAAGGCGCAAACATTTCATTTCTTAACAAAGAAGACGAACATGAAAGGCGCAAACATTTCATTTCTTAACAAAGAAGACGAACATGAAAGGGGCAACATTTCAATTCTTAACAAAAGAAAAAGAAGATGAAAGGGGCAACATTTCCTTTCTTAACAAAGGAAAAGAACATGGAAGGCGCAAACATTTCATTTTTTAACAAAGAAAAACAAAGAAGACGAACATGAAAGGGGCAACATTTCAATTCTTAACAAAGAAAAGGAACATGTAAGGGACAACATTTCATTTCTGAACAAAGGAAAAGAACATGAAAGAAGCAACATTTCATTTCTTAACTAAGAAAAAAAATATGAAAGAGGCAACATTTCATTTCTTAACAAAGAAGACGAACATGAAAGGGGCAACATTTCAATTCTTAACAAAGAAAACGAACATGTAAGGGACAAGATTTCATTTCTTAACAACGGAAAAGAACATGAAAGGTTAACATTTCATTTCTTAACAAAGACATCGAACATGAAAGGGGCAACATGACATTTCTTAACAAAGACATCGAACATGACAGGGGCAATATATCATTTCTGACAACAAGAAAAAAAACATGGAAGGGGCAACGTTTCATTGCTTACCAAAGAAAATGAACCAAGAAGAAGAACATAAAAGGGCAAAATTTCATTTCTTAACCAAGAAGAAGAAAACAAAAGGGCAAAATTTCATTTCTTAACAAGAAGAAGAATATCAAAGAGCAAAATTTCCTTTCTCAACCCAGAGAAAAAGAACATGAAACAGCAAAATTTCATTTCTTAACAAAGAAGAAGAACATGAAAGGGCAGAATTTCCTCTCTTAACAAAGAAGAAGAACATGAAAGAGCAAAACTTCATTTCTTAACGAAGAAGAAGAACATGAAAGAACAAAATTTCATTTATTAACCAAGAAGAAAACATGAAAGAACAAAATTTCATTTCTTAACCAAGAAGAACATGAAAGAACAAAATTTCATTTCTTAACCAAAAAGAAGAACATGAAAGAACAAAAATTTCATTTCTTGACAAAAAAGAAGAATATGAAAGAACAAAATTTCCTTTCTTAACCAAGAAGACATCAAAGAGCAAAATTTCATTTCTTAACCAAGAAGAAGAACATGAAAGAACAAAATTTCATTTCTTAACCAAGAAGAAGAACATGAAAGAGCAAAATTTCATTACTTAACCAAGAAGAAGAACATGAAAGAGCAAAATTTCATTTCTTAACCAAGAAGAAGAACACGAAAGAGCAAAATTTTCATTTCTTAACTAAGAAGAAGAACATGAAAGGGACAAATGCTATCACCACAGACGCACATCACGTCACTGCATGTGTCTGGCTGTGAACGCCAACCTTGTAAACAGCCTGTGGTGGCAGTCATTTTCTCTGGCGTCAACAATGATTATGCTGAATATTCAATGTCTGATAATTTCTGTAATACGATGTCTCCCTTTTGTGCTGCACGTTTCAACGATGACAGCCAGTTCGTTCCAAGAGACAGCACTCTTGCCATAGGAATGATAGGGTTTGCATTTTGGTATGGATCTCTTTGTATTCATTGTGCTGTAGGAGTAACAGGGTTTGTATCTTCAAGTGGATTGCTGTGTATCCATTGTGCTGTAGGAGAGTAATCGGGTTTGTATCTTCATAATGGCTCTCTTTGTATTCATGGTTGTCACGGGTCAGATATCCTGCCCCTATGCGTTATTTTGTTTTATACTGGCTTTTACCCTCCTTCTTCCCCCCCCCTCCTCATATATCTGTCCTCTTTTTATCTATGTAGTGTGGCGTTTTCTTTTGGCCCGAGATGTTTCGTTCTTTTCCCCATGTATAGCTTGTTCAAACTCCTTCCTTCCTCCTGCACGTAGTTCTGGCCTCAGCCATGTTCTGCAGAGTTTGAGAGATGCAGGCAGTTCACGTGGGCCGGCTATGAAACTTCGTTTATGGGAGGGTGCCAGCGGCATGAAACGGGGTTTGGTCAGGCACTTGTGGAGTCAGACCTGCTACAGTTCGGAGAGCTCTCTCTCCTGTGGTCGGTAGCTCAGCTACGTTGCTGGGGAGTTCCCCTTCGCTGTGGAATTTGGGTTTTCCTGGGGCGGGACGCCATCCTTCGTTGGTTGGGCTGTCCGACCAGTGTCGTCATCCACAAGCTTGTTGGCAAGTTTTTAGTACTCCCGTATTAGAACGTCGAGTCACACGTGTCTCGTCGCCCCGTGATAGGATTTTTAGTTCCTGTTTTATTTCAAATTTAATTTTCTTCAAATTATTTCAAATTCTCGTTTGTAGGGATATTTTTTTTATCCTTCTGGTACTCGGGTTTATTCGCCACCAGTTTCGGGTCACGGCAACGAGCGATGGTGGTATTGCTCGTCAATAAACGGTTTTTGTGGGTCACAGAGTTCTGTCTTTTTGTGTGTGTGATGATATAGCTACTTTTTTTTTTCTATATATTGCCCGGTGCGCTCTTCCCGCTATCGCTCGCTTTCCCTTTCCTGTTTTGTCTGTGTCGTCACGTCGAGCGCGAAGGGTGTGACCAACAAGTTTTAATGTTTGCTTTTGGTTGTCCCTTTTTTTATTTTTCTTGTTCACTATTTTGTTGTTTTTGTTGTTTGTTGTGTTGTTGTTGTTGTTGTTTTCTGCCGTTCTATGGTAAATTCATATGGGAGTCAAAGAATGTTGTGTTGTTTGTTTTTTGTTTTTTTAAGCCGCAATGCAGTAGTAGCAATTGTGTCCCTTCATTCTGTAATCTTTCTAAATTTCTAACATTACGACGATTTGCAAAATTTACGGGGGGTAAAAACTAAGGGAAAGTTTTTATGGTCAACCCCTCATTTCAAAAGCAAGCGGATAGGACAAAGGGAACAGAAAGGGACAATCTAGAGTTGAAATGTTATGTCAGTTACAACAGGTCATGTGTGCGACGTTACTCTTACTTAGACTGACTTCCCCTCTCTTTTCCACCTTCAACTTACTTTCCCTTCCTAGTGACACCTCCCTCTTTCTTTCTTTCGTTTCCCACCCTTACCGTCCAGGTTTTCTGTATCACCTGCTTGGATTTACTTTGGTCTTCGTTTTCTGTCTAGATTTCTCTCCCCTCCCTGTAATTCTAGCTTTGGATTTTTTTTTCTGTCACCCTCTCATCTCCTAGTTGACATGTTGCCGAGTCCTATTTGTTTTTGTTTCTTTTTCTTGACCACTGACCTCTGTACTGCCTCCCCACTGACAGACTGACCACTACAATCAACGGGCTGAGACACGATTCTAATCGAGTCTTTAGGGCTTGTTCTTTGGTTTGTGCGTTTGATTGCACGTTGGCTTGCACGCTGGGCGTGTGCGATCCCTCCTACCTTCGATTGGGAACCGTCTGAGGGGATCTGGACAGCCGGGACGGATCCAGTTACGGAGACCTTGCGGTCCGCGATCCAGAAGACTGACCCCTTCAGTTGCATTTTCCTCAGTGACCCCGTCTTCGTTGGCGGAGACCATGTCTCCATTTGTGGCCACTCTTCAGTGACCCTGTCTTCGGTTGCGGTCACTCTTCAGTGACCCGGTCTTTGTTTGTGGCCACTCTTCTGTGACCTTGTCTTCTTTGGGGGCCACTCTTCGAGTGACCTAGTCTTCGTTCGCGGCCACCCTTCGAGTGACCCTATGTATGTGTTGGTGGCCACTTCTTAAGTGACTGTCAGCCAGGTGTGCGTTCGTGGCCACTCTTGAAGACTCTGCTGGGGTACTTCCTGGAACCGTTGAAGCCAGGTGTAAAGATTGCTCGACGCTCTGCCTTATGGATTCCTTTGTGTGTGGGGGGGGGGGGGGGGGGGGGGGGCGTTTTCTCCGAATGATAAGTAGTGGACAGTCTCTGTTGTTGCGTGATGTGAGCGTGAGGGTACATGTCAGTGTGTCATTTTCTTCTTTCCACTTAAATTGATTGGCAGGCTTTTTTTTTTTTAATCCGAGATTAGGCCCCCTGTTCTGTTGGTTTATTATTTTGTTCCTTTTCTTCTTTTCTCTCACCTCATTTATAGTAGCGGGTTAGGAAGAGAGATAACTGGGCATACCCTGGGAGTTTGGGTTTATTTTCATTTGTTTTGTCTCTCAGATTAGCTCGCCTCTTGTAATCCACTCTTCTTCTTCGCCCCACTTTCTGCTATTC
>JADBJO010032986.1:12500-15073 GCA_016801955.1 Conus betulinus
TCGGGGTACATTTAGTGTGATTCGCCTGAAGTTCCTTGTCAATGCGAAGCTGGAAACGTTTTATGTTGACTTCTGGAAGAACCAAAAGAACGAAAGCACACCCAAGCTCAAAATCTTATGTCACAGTTGCTACCGAATACAAACAGGCGGCTTATTTGGAGCAGCGCATTGACACAAATTGCAGACGAGCACTAACCAGAGTACAAATAAGCGCCCATGAGCTCCAAATAGAGAGGGGCCGTTATACCAACACTGACAGAGAAAACACATTATACACGACATGCAACGTTGTTGAGGACGGACTACATTTTCTCCATAACTGTAACTTATTTGACCAACAACGTTATGACCAAATGACAAGGATCACAAAACCACATTTTCCACCACAGACTAAAAATGACAAAACCCTCGGATCTCATGTTATCTGACTGCTTCCAACCTGTACTTACCAAGTACATCCTGTTGTGTTTTTCTCTTCGTAGACATTTTGATCAGACCCAGATACACACTATGCTTTTTCTTTCTCCTGTTAATATTATGTTGCAAGATGTGACAACGTTGGAATAAGTTGGACTGAATATCTTAACTTGATCATCTGTGCCCCGAAAACCTCTGGTTTTCATATGACAATAAAGCATGTTCTTGTTCTTGTTCTTCGCACCCACACAAAAGCACACACACACACACACACACACGCGCGCGCGCGCGCGCGCTCGCCCGCACACACTCGCAAGCTCACACACACACAGAGCAGCCAGCTTGAAGTGACGACCAGCTGTGACGACCAGCTGCAGCAGCAGAGGAGGAGGGGGAGTGTGGTGACAGGGCCGGGCTGTTTGAGCTACAGGACAGCCGATGACAAACCGGATAAGCGGCGTGAAGATTTCCTTCCCCGAAACTGCTGTCCGCTTACAAACATGTCATATGGCTGGAAGGACAACGTACAGAAGTGAATGCTCCTCTCTCTCTCTCTCTCTCTCTCTCTCTCTCTTTGTAGTGGCTAGCACACTGATAATCCCGTGACATTTCTTTCCTTGTTTCATAAGTCACAATGAGGACGAGGGGGGGGGGGGGTGTATTGTACTGAACTGTGTTTTATACACTGTACCGCACAGTTTTACATACTATACTGTACTGTGGTGTACCGAATTGCACTGTGCTGTACTGTCCTGTGTTTTACCATATTGTACTGAACTGTGTTTTATACACTGTACTGCACAGTTTTCATACTATACTGTACTGTGGTGTACCGAATTGCACTGTGCTGTACTGTCCTGTGTTTTACCATATTGTACTGAACTGTATTTTACACACGGTACTGCACAGTTTTAATACTATACTGCACTGTGGTGTCCTACATTGCATTGTGCTGTACTGTCCTGTGCCGTTCTGTGCCGAACTGTTTTTACACGTTGTATGGTACTGTTTTACATACCATACTCTACTGTGGTGTACCATGCTGTACTGTGTTGTACCATGCTGTGCTGCACTGTGTTTTATCTTAGTTGTACTGTACTGTGTTCTGTCATACTTTCCTGTACTTGTTGTATTATGTTGTACTGTAACCTACTGCTTTGTGACATGCTGTCCTATACAGTGTTGTGCCATACTGTACTGCACTGTATTGTACCATACTGTACTGCACAGTGTTGTGCCATACTGTACTGCACTGTATTGTACCATACTGTACTGCACAGTGTTGTGCCATACTGTACTGCACTGTGTAGTGCACTGTATTGTACCATGCTGTACTGCACTGTATTGTACCATACTGTACTGCACAGTGTTGTGCCATACTGTACTGCACCGTAGTGCACTGTATTGTACCATACTGTACCGCACCGTATTGCGCCATACTGTACTGCACTGTACTGCACTGTATTGTGCCATACTGTACTGCACTGTATTGTACCATACTGTACTGCACTGTATTGTACCATACTGCACTGTACTGCACTGTATTGTACCATACTGCACTGTACTGCACTGTATTGTACCATACTGTATTGCATTGTATTCTACCATACTGCTCTGTATTGTGCCATACTGTACTGCCCTGTATTGTGCCATACTGTACTGGACTGTATTGTACCATACTGTACTGCCCTGTATTGTGCCATACTGTACTGCACTGTATTGTACCATACTGTACTGCCCTGTATTGTACCATACTGTGCTGCATTGTATTGTGCCCACTACTGTACTGCCTGTATTGTGCCATACTGTACTGCCCTGTATTGTGCCATACTGTACTGCACTGTGCTGTACCATACTGTACTGCACTGTATTGTGCCATACTGTACTGCACTGCACTGTGTGTACCATACTGTACTGCACTGTATTGTGCTGTACCATACTGCACTGTATTGTGCCATACTGTATTGTGTGTATTGTACCATACTGTACTACTGCACTGTATTGTGCCATACTGCACTGTACTGCTGTGTATTGTGCCATACCACTACTGTGCTGCACTGTATTGTGCCATACTGTACTGCCCTGTATTGTGCCATATTGTACTGCACTGTATTGTGCCATACTGTACTGCGCCATATTGTGCCATACTGTACTGC
>JADBJO010032987.1:0-2500 GCA_016801955.1 Conus betulinus
TGGTATAATTGGTGCTCTGTTAAAACGAACCCGTAAGTTTTCATCAGGTGTGTATTAGTTTGACGCCGACCAAACTGGCTACCGTATGTAATGTATTTGGGGGTTAAAAAAAAGGAAAAAACAAAGTGCTGGTCGATTCTATCGGTGTGGTGTGTGTGTTGTGTGAGTGTGTGTTGTGGTTGTGGTGTGTGTGTTGTGTGTGTGTGTTGTGTGTGTTTGTGGTGTGTGGTTTTGTGTGTGTGTGATGAGAGAGAGACGAGAGAGAGAGAGCGAGAGAGAGAGAGAGTTCCCGCCGGTGTGTGTGCGACACGTGCGTGCATGCGTGCGTGCGTGCGCGCGTCCGCGTGTGTGAGTGTGTGTGTGTGTGTGAGTGTGTGTGGTGTGTGTGTGTGTGTGTGCGCGCGCCGTGCTTGCATGCGTTGCATGCGGGCGCGTTGCGCGCGGCGTGCGCGCGCTTGTGTGTGTGTATGTGTGTGTGTTTGTGTGTGTGTGTGTGTTTGTTGCGACGAAAATTACAGCACTGTCTTTATTTCCCGGGTCAGGTCCCTGTTTTGTCCCCATACCATTGTTCCCTGGTGCAAGCACTGACAGGGGGCACCAGCTGTGGTCCCACCGCCCTCCTGCCGCTGACTTCAGGTGTTAGGAGAGTAACTATGAAATGAGGCAGGAGAAATTATCATTCCCCGCCTAATTTCATATTTACTTTCGTTTCAATTCAATCGAGGTTATTTGTATTTGTGTCTGTTGGTCTTTGTACTTGTCCCTGACTATATTCAAGTTTTTTTTTAAAAGGTATATAAGTTAATTTATATTCGTTTTTTTTTTCCAGTTCTTGTTGCTGTGGAAGTGTTCGGTACAGGGTATGGGCAAACTTGGAACATCCTTTTCTGGGGATTTTCCTTGTTTGTTCTGTGTGCTCTGTGCTGTCATGTCTGCTAGGCGATTCGTTGTCGTAAGCAGCATTCCTTTGGAGTTATGTTTTCTTGTGGGAGCAAGAGTTACCTTACTTACTTGTTGTTCTCGGTTAGGTTTAAGGTCCGGGTAGGTTAGGGTTAGGTTAGGTTTTGGTTTGGTTAGGTTAGGTTAGGATTATGTTAGGGTTATGTTAGGTTCGGGTTCATTAAGGAAAGCGTAAAAATTCCTTACGTTTGGTTACGTTGGACCCTTGGCATTTTCATGTCACCTGCCCGAAAGGGAAGGTTTAGTTAGGTTTAGAGTTAGGATTGAGGTTAGGTTGGGTTGGATTACAGAAAGGGTATACATTTTCAGGTTTGGCAAGGTTGGAGCGCGCGAACGCGTGTGCACATATGCGTACGCGTGTGTGTGTGTGTGTGTGTGTGCGTGTGTGTGTGCGCGCGCGCGCCCGCGCACGCGCGTGTGTGTGTGTAAGCGTGCGCGTAAAATGTGTGTGTGTGTGCGTGTGCGTGTGTTGTGTGTGTGTAGAGGAACAGCGGCACTGGAGAAGAGCGGAACGCCCCGCTTTTTTCGTCATGTTTTTGTACTCCCAGTTCTTATAGAACAGGGAGTACTTTTCAATGGGAACGAAGAAATGCTGCCTGTGTGTCTGTCTGTCTGTCTGTGGTCAAAATGTGTTCTACTCGCTCCAGACAAAACTTCTGGGCCGATCTTTCTGAAAATTTATGGGTATGTTCATTATGGGTCGTGGATGATGCCTGATGTTTTTATGTTACCAGAATAGCCGTTACTAACTAACGGCTATAACGGCCCCATACGGTTTTTCTTTTTTTTGGAATATCTCAATGACGAAATACATTATAACGCATGTTTGATTTTGATGTTCTTTTTATTTCACAAAATATCTATGAAAGTACTGTATTTGACGGATTTAAAAAGAGCTTTAGATCTAATAATTGACTGGTAGATCATGGGCATTTTCATAGTACACATGCTCTTGACATGTACACGTGTGTATTCAAGATATACTGGGAGTACGTTTTATATGCTTTGCATCTTGTATATTGTTGTAGTTTCGTTTCGTGGTTAGACAGCTGGGCGGCAGTCGGTTGGTAAATGGTAGAATGTTTGTGTTGACTTGCTCCGTGAATAATGAGTAGGTAGTTAGGAATAGGTTGTTCGCTACGCAGCCATCTAGTTTCAATTCATTTTGGGGTTTGCTTGTTACTTTTTCTTGGTAATCGCGAATGAGAGAAATGATTCAATTGTGTTTCATGTATCTTTTGACTGCATCTGTGTACTGAGCACGTGCGCGTTTGTGGTACGGAACAAACACGCTCACACACACAGCGCAATCTATAAAGCTCTACACCAAACATCCCCCTATAGAAGTGCTTGCAGTCAGACATTCTTTTATACACACACACACACACACACAACGCGCGCGCGCGCGCGCGCGCGCGCGCGCGTGCGCGCGCTCGCACACGGAAGCACACACACACACACACACACACACACACACACACACACACACACACACACACACACACACACACTAACGCACTCACGCACCCACACATGCGCA
>JADBJO010032987.1:7500-10000 GCA_016801955.1 Conus betulinus
ATGCTGCTGTTCCCTTGTGCTGCTGTTCCCCTGTGCTGCTGTTCCCCTGTGCTGCTGTTTTCCCCTGTGCTGCTGTTTCCCCTGTGCTGCTGTTTCCCCTGTGCTGCTGTTCCCTTGTGCTGCTGTTTCCCCTGCTGCTGTTTCCCTGTGCTGCTGTTCCCCTGTGCTGCTGTTTCCCCTGTGCTGCTGTTCCCCTGTGCTGCTGTTCCCCTGTGCTGCTGTTCCCCTGAGCTGCTGTTTCCCCATGCTGCTGTTCCCCCTGTGCTGCTGTTCCCCTGTGCTGCTGTTGTTCCCCTGTGCTGCTGTTTCCCCTGTGCTGCTGTTTCCCCATGCTGCTCTGTTCCCCCTGTGCTGTTTGTTCCCCCCGTGCTGCTGTTCCCCTGTGCTGCTGTTCCCCTGTGCTGCTGTTCCCCTGTGCTGCTGTTCCCCCTGCTGTTGTTTTTCCCTGTGCTGCTGTTTCCCCTGTGCTGCTGTTCCCCCGTGTGCTGCTGTTTTTCCCTGTGCTGCTGTTCCCTGTGCTGCTGTTCCCCTGTGCTGTTGCTCCCCTGTGCTGTTGTTCCCCTGTGCTGCTGTTTTCCCCTATGTGCTGCTGTTCCCCTGTTGCTGTCGTTCCCCTGTGCTGCTGTTGCCCTGTGCTGTTGTTTCCCCTGCTGCTCCCCTGTGCTGCTGTTCCCCTGTGCTGTTGTCCCCCCTGTGCTGCTGTTTTCCCTGTGCTGTTGTTTCCCCTGTGCTGTTGTTCCCCTGTGCTGCTGTTCCCCTGTGTGTTGTGCTGCTGCTGCTGTTCCCCTGTGCTGCTTGTTTCCCCTTGCTGCTGTTTCCTGTGCTGCCTGTTCCCCCGTGCTGCTGTTTCCCCTGTGCTGCTGTTTCCCCTGTGCTTGCTGTTCCCCTTGTGCTGCTGTTGCCCCTTGTGCAGCTGTTTCCTGTGCTGTTGTTCCCCTGTGCTGTTGTTTCCACTTGTTGGGTGTTCCCTGTGCTGGTGTGTTCCCCCTGTGCTGCTGTTTTCCCCTGTGCTCCTGTTTCCCCCCTGTGCTGCTGTTTCCCCCATGCTGTTGTTCCCCTGTGCTGCTGTTTCCCCCATGCTGTGATGTTGTTCCCCATGCTGTTGTTCCCCCCCTATGCTGCTGTTCCCTGTGCGGTGTTTTTCCCTTTGCTGCAACTCCCCCTATGCTGCTGTTCCCTGTGCTGTGGTTCCCCTGTGCTGCTGTTCCCCCTGGCTGCTGTGGTCCCCCCCCCTGTTTCCCTGTGCTGTTCCCCCTGCTTGCTGTTTCCCCCTTGCCTCTGGTTTGCTGTTCCCCTGTGCTGCTGTTCCCCTATGCTGCTTTCCCCCTGCCATGCCCACTTGCTGCAACCCCCTGATGTGCTCCTTGGCTGTGTGCTCCCCTCCTCTGCTGCTCCTGTTGCTGTTTCCCCAGGCTGCTGTTTACTTGGCCGCTTTTAAACCCCCGCTGTTGCCCCCCCTCCCCTGCAGATGTTTTATCCATGCTGTTCCTCCATGCTGCTTCATGTTGCTGCTGTCTCTCAATGCTGCTGTTCCTCCATGCTGCTCTTCTTCATCCATGCTGCTGTTTCTGCTGTGCTGCTGTGTCCCTGTACTGTGCTCTGTTGTTCCCCCCAAAACTGCTCTGCTACTCCCCCTTGGTGTTATTCCCATGTACCGCTGTGTGAGTGTGTGTGTGTGTGTACATGTGTGTGTGCGTGTGTGGTGTACATGTGTGTGTGTGTGTGTGTGTGTGTGTGTGTGTGTGTGTGTGTGTGTGTGTGTGTGTGTGTGTGTGTGTGAGAGATAGAGAGAGAGACGGACAGGAAGACAGACACACAGACACACATACAGATAACAGAAAATCGACAGACCTTATAGACAGACACAGAGACAGACAGAAACTGACAGAGACAGAGATAGATATAAAGAGTCAAAGATATAAAGAGTCAAAGAGAGACACACCACATATACATACATACAGATAGACAGACAGACAGACAAACAAAACAAAAAAAAAAACAAAAAAAAAAGCCACGATCTTGCTTTATCTCGGGGTGGCCGCAGACCTTCGCAGAAGACGGAAGTGCTTCAGTTATTTACCTCCGCCCTGAAGAGTCCCACGGCTGACACGTCGACAGGAAGACGTCACAACTTGGTGAGAGTCGCCGTTCCTGTTTGCCACGAAGAACGTGCCAGAAAGAGGGTAGGTATACTTAAGGGGCCTGCGTACGCGCGCGCCGGCGGAATTAACGGTAATTAAGCTCTACACTTTGCAGCCACGTAATATAATGGACGAGATCCTGCGAGACAGGGGGTATACGGGTCAGAAATGGCATGGGGGTCAAGGGAAGAGATATGTTTTTTTTTTTTTCTCTCTTTTTTTGTGGTTTTTCTTCTTCTTCTTTTCTTTTCCTTTTTTTTTTTTTCATCTCCTTTTTTCTTTTTCTTCTTGTTCTTCTTATGATCCTCCTCCTCCTCCTCCTCCTCCTCCTACTCCCTACTGCTCCTCCCTCTTCTTTC
>JADBJO010032987.1:12500-15072 GCA_016801955.1 Conus betulinus
TAGGGAAGGAAAGAAGTGCTTCTCTGGGTCCTCCCCAGCACACCGTCGGGTGTTTCTTTTTCTTCTTTGCCTTAACTAGGCTGACCCTGGAGGAAAGTCCAGTGACAGTGAGGAAAGACCACTGACACAGGGAAAAGACCTGTTGACAGTGGAAAGACTACAAACTTTGAATTCTCTCTTGAGGGCACGTAAGACCATATGGCGAAAGCTTGGACTGTGTCTGGCTGTGTCTGGAGTGGCACTGTCTTCATCTGTCCGTGGCCAGGGGTGGTTGGGTCTGTGGGGGTGTGCTCGACAGCTGGAGGGTGGTGTTTTTCGCCGGTGGGCTCTGCGGTCATGAAATACGGGCTGGTACACCCATGGGGGACGCTACTTTAAGGCTGTTACGAGTTGCATCCCTGTAGTCTGATTTACCTCTGTTCAGGAACAGTTATGTCCCTTGATATCTTAATGGAGTGTCCTGCGCGTGAGCCTGTACCCATCGTCAACACAGCGCAGGCCTCCAAGGGTGGTACAAGACTGCTCAAAGGCAGGTGAAGACAGTGCTTCTCTGGGTCCTCCCCAGCACCGTCGGGTGTTTCTTTTCTTTTCATACATCGATTCTAAAGAAAATCTAAAAGTACCTTTGCCATGAACCGAAACAAAATGACACTTTCCCCACTATCTTCTCTCATTGCTGTGCCATCTTATGCTGGTCACTCCGACTCCGTCAGGGCGCTCTGAGGACGCCCACCAGAGGAGACCATGTGCTGCTGCTGAGCCATTTCGATGGATTGCGTCGGAAGTGTGGGATTTGACTCAACATGTATACACCGGACACTGCCCTGCTACCCCCCCCCACCTCCCCCCCTCTCCATCTCTAACTCTCGATTGATGAGGTAACTGTTTTCGTTTCTCTTTTGTTTGTTTGTTTTTTTTTCTCTCTTCGGTTTTTTGAGTAATATCGGCCGACAGACAGACAAAACAGCCAACCAACCAACCAACCAACCGATGGTCGCTACTAAAAATATTATCTCTTTGACGGAAGGTAACAAGAACATCGATTATTGGAAAATTACCGCACGCCCAAGATGCGTCAGCCAGCAAAGCATGGCTGTGTGCAAAATGAGATTATCTTGAAACAGACTGAGAGTTCAGGCTGAAGGCATGGCCGCCGCCGAAGGAACCAGGTAGTGCAGGTGCCCCACAGAGGCTGCAGTGACGTGCAATGAATTCTTTAGTAGCCCAAAAATCCCCCTCAGCGTAAGGAAGAAGGATTCAGCACCTTCCTTGCGCTGAACTCTGAAGCAATCAGAACTGAATGAATTTTCGTTGTTCTACTCGTTTGTATCTTACCTGAGGAAGACCTAAGAGGTCGAAACGCGTAGTGTTTTTGTCTTGTGACTCGTTTGTTCACGTTCTCTGGGGCGGTTGGCTAACATCTATTTAAGATGTGTAATGAATTGTTTAGTTAACGCGCGCATTCTGTGAGGAATTGGTCGTGTCGTTGTTTCCCCAAACCGCTGTTCTCCAGTGCCAGCAGCTGATAGGGGGGATAAGGGAAGGGAGTAGAGGAACGAGTGGGGAGGGGGAAGGAGGGAGGTGGGGAGGATGGGCACCTGGTACGTCACCATCCTACTTTAGGTTAGGTTTAGGTTTAGGTTAGGGGTCAAGTTAGGTAAGGTTAGGGTTAGGTGGGGAGGCTGGGGGTGGGGGGTGGATGGGGGGTGGTGGGGTGGGGGTGTGGGCTGACGGGTGACGGGTGAAAAGAAAAGGCTAAAAATTGTCAGGTTTGGTTAGGTTTAGTGTGTGTGTGTGTGTGTGTGTGTGTGTGTGTGTGTGTGTGTGTGTGTGTGTCTAGTTCTTTCACGCTATGTCAGTTCTCAAACCCAGTTTTAAAAGTCCTAGAGACAATCATGCTGCGAAAACTAAGAAAGCAAGTAACTCGACGCATGAGTGCATTTTTTTAAAAAAAAAAGAGGAAGAAATGCAAGCAAACCCGAACGACTGATACAAGCTATAACAAAGTCATTTTCGCGACCAAGCTTCAAAGAAAAGAACCCACAAGTCATATTGAGAGAGAGAGGAGAGAGAGAGGAGAGAGAGAGAGGAAGAGAGAGAGAGAGATTTGGAGAGGATGAGAGAGAGAGAGAGAGCGACGACAAGGATTGGGGGGCGGGGGCGGGGGGGGGGTGGGGGAAGGGATGGGGAGGTAGTAGGGAGGGAGGAAAGGGAGGGTAGCAGGAGGATAAGTAGGAGAGGGGACGGGGAGGGGGGGGGGAGCAAATGAGGTGAAGACGGGGAAGACGGGGATGGGTGGGGGGGGGGGAGGGGTTGGTGGGCGGGTTGGAAGTGGGGGTGGGGGGGATGGGGCGGCGGCAACAGATGCTAAGTAAGATGAACAGCCAGACTCTGTATCCAAACATCACGGGCTGCGATGGCTGACGATTACGTCCAGATGAGAAGAAGAAGACGGATGGCGGAGAGGTCGAAAGGAGGATTAGCCGGATGCGACGCAACGCGTTTGTCTTCTTCGCCGGCTGATAAGAACGCGGCCGGCATCTTGTATTTTTCCTTCTGTTTTGGGTGTGCT
>JADBJO010032988.1:5000-15071 GCA_016801955.1 Conus betulinus
AGCAGCAAGTGCAAACAGCAAAAGGACTCCAGTCTGGCAAGTCTGTGCTAATATAGCTGGTGTCTGGTCGCGCCTGGCAGGCTGAATAATAACGTGCACCTTTAGATTCCATGTGATGACCCCCTATTCCCCATTCTGCAAAGGACTGGTGTCGTGAATGAATGCTCTACATTGGTTGAAGATTAGATGTGTTGTTTTCTCTTTCAGCCAATTGCCCAAGGAAATGGTTGTTAACACTGTGGCTTTAATCTTCTGCTTGTTGTTTATGTGACTAAAATTGTTGGTTTTAGCAGTAACCTATACATATGAGTTCTGCCTGTAAAGTTTTTTGATTGTGTTTGTGCCTTAGTATTATTTTTAAGATGTCTGCTGATGGTCTTGCCAGATTAGGGGTGAACTTGAAGCCCTTAAGGTGGGGAGGAACAGGCAAAATTGTAATTGTTCAGCAAGAAAGGAGCATCCCTACATTTAGTCAGGATGGGAATCTCCCAGAATTTGAGAAAGCCATTAGGGCGACATGGGCTTCCAGACCTGACATGTTGGCGGGAAGAAAGGCTGGACCCTTGTCTGGTCCAATTTATCGCCATCCATAAGTAATGAGGTTTCTTCCCTCTCATCCGAAGGTGCAAAGACAGGAGAGGGAGTCCTCGAAACATTGCTCACTGAGTTTTTGGGAATAAGAGATCTCTAAATACGCTGACCTGCGAATTTCACACAGTGATTCAGCATCCAGGGGCAGGTGTCAGAGAGTTCTCGCACTGCTTTAACGAGAAAAGTTTCACACCCCCACACAAATGAAAGAATGTTGCGGGACCAGTTCATCGCATAGCTGAACGATACCCTGTGGGGAAAGCAGCTCAGGGAGAGAGTGCATCGGGAGCCCAATACTAAGTTCTTGGAGGTGTGAGAACAGGCAACCTGGTGGACAGAGAGGAGGAGGACTGCGCAGAAAACTACCTCTGCACGTGCAGTATCAGCCTCCCCTCTGGTTAGAATGGACACATAGCGCAGCACTGACAGAGAACCTGACTGTTCTTATGTACCCATGCTGTTGGACTAGAGGAGATGGTTTACAGCATTAGGGAGCAAGGTTGATGAGCTCAGCAAGGCTTTGAGTGAGGCCGAGCTGAGAATGACAAGTTCAGGGCAACACCAGGCATGTGCAACAAGGAATAGAAACCAGAGAGGTGACCAGCAAGGGAAGCGAGTCTCTTACAGGTGTGGCAAATCAGGCCATATTGCAAGGTTGTGTCTGGAAACTTCTGTCCCGTGTAGCAAGGAGTCGAGTTGCGGGGGAAATATCAAAGACTCATCAGAGAGGTTGATAGGGAACTGTCCTATAGCAATGGTAGAAATTGCAGGTAAGAAGGTCCAGGCGTTGATTGACACAGGGTTGCAGGTGACTGATGTCGGAGAGTGCCTTTAAGAGGATCTATGATACAGAGGTCACTTTGCATTCCGCTGCAGGGTTTTTGAGGATTGTGGTGGCAGATGGGCTGGAGATTCCTTACATAGGATATTTTGAGGCCAACGTAGTGGCTGAGGGAAGGTTGCTAAGGACAGAGGGATTCTAGTTAGGAGGGATGTAAGATTGCCTAACCTATGTTCCGCACCCGATGTTATCCAAGGGATGGATGTCTTGAGGGAAGTAGGTACTGGCACACTTTGCTTGCCCCCCACCATACAGGTTTTGCCAAAGTGGCTGGTAAAAACTCCTGTCTATTTCTGCCTAGAGCGTCAGCTTGTGTGCGTGCCAGTGGAGTAGGGAATCGCAAGGAGAAAGATCAGCTATAGCAGGTGTTAGTTGAGCCCCTTCCAGGGGGCACTGTGAAAGGATTGTTGGTTCCCAGCACTTTGTTGGCGATGCAAGGAAAATTGTTCTTTGTCAGTGTTGTGAACCTTTCTGAAGAGGAAATTTTGTTGCAGCCCCTCGTACGAGACTGGGGACGATGCAGTCAGCCGATGGAGAAGTAGCCCGTAGTGACACTATTTCCATGCAGGTGTCTGGTCAGCAGATTACTGTATCCTGTTCTGCTGCGTTTAGTCAGGAGCCAAAGTCAAGATCCATCTCTTGTCCAGTAGATGTCAGTGAGGCCTGCTGTACACAAAAAGTCAGAGAGATCAGTTACAGCAACTTCTGAAGGCCATTCTGACATGTTTTTCAGAGATGACCAGGATTTAGGGTATACTGAGAGGACCACTCATGGGATTAGGTTAGTAGATGACTCGCCTGTCATCTAATTTTCAAATGGATACTGCCCACTCAGATTCAGGAGGTGAAGGAGCATATCCAGATGTTTCTGGATAAGTCAAGTTGAAGAGGAAGCCAACAAAGATTGAGTTGGGAAAGATGCTTCCTGGGGGCAAATCTCTAGTTGTAAAGCTTGAGAAGTTGAAGATAAGAGACAGTGTTTCTGTTTTGGGAGGTGCAGACCCAGAATTGGGCGCTCTTAGACAAACTGTCATTCCTGAAGCCCTGAGAGCGACGGTTCTTTCTTCGCCTTGCTCATCAGGAGGCTGGGTGCCAGGGCCCTGATAGGACTGTGCAGCTTGTGTTGCATAGGGCACACTGGCCTTTTATGCAGACTGAGGTGGATGAATGGTGTCGCTGTTGTCAGAGGTGTCAGGTTGCGAAGAAGTCGAACGTGAAGGTGCATACTCCCATGGGGACATTTGTTGGCGAGCAAACCTCTTGAGGTTATCTTGGTCGATTTCACAGTTCTGGAACCATCCGGGGATGGCCGTGAGAATGTTTTGGTTATCACTGATGTGCTTACCAAGTACACCGTTACAGTGGCGACACGTGATCAGACCGCAGCCACTGTGGCCCAGTCCCTCATTCAGAACTGGTTTGTACACTATGGGGTCCTGCTCTGCATTTATTCAGATCAGGGCAGATGTTTTGAAGCTGACATCATTGCCAGATTGTGTGAGCACTATGGGATCGAGAAGTCACGCAGCACTCCATACAACAACCCTGCTGGTAATGGTCAGTGTGAAAGGTTCAACAGGACCATGCATGGGCTTTTGAAAACTCTTTCAGTTGAGCAGAAGAGGAGGTGGCCTGAGTTCCTGCCAGAACTTGTGTATGTGTGTAACTGTATGCCCCATTCTTCTACAGGATTCTCCCTCTTTTATCTGATGTTTGGTCAGGAGCCCTGTCTCTCCCTTGACATGTTCCTGGGAGAAGAAGTAAAGGAATGGGAGGAAGTCATGCCAACTCGGTGGCTTTTGGAACACTTGGCCAGATTGAAGGTGGCTCATGACAAAGCAGGGGAGCGCCTTCACCAGTCTGCAGCCAGGAGGAAGAGGAGCGCATGACCAAGGAGGGTATTTACCTGATCTGAGCCCTGAAGATTTTGGCCGTGTGCCATCAGGGGTACCAGGGTCGACACAAGATCCAGGACTACTGGGGCGAAAGGGTGTTTGTTGTGTCGTTGCTGCCTGGGCCACGAGGAGGTCCAATTGTCATCAAGCCTTTGGATGGCTTGAGTCCAGAGAAGAGGGTGACGCACTCTGAGACCCAGCAATACTTTCCTCCCTCGGACCCAAAACCCCTTGGAGCTAAGGAGACGCATTCAGTGGAGGAAGCTCATTGTGAACTGCTAGGGACTGTTTATTCTGAATGGCGGATCACCATCCCCCCATTCCTAAGCCATCGGGATCTTTAGTTCCAGCTGTTGGGTCATCACCAGTTCGGGAAGGATCGGCTGGTGTCTCAGGCGAGTTGAAAGATAGTCGGGTAGTGCAGCCAGTTTGCCCGCCGTCCCACGACGCTGGTGCAGTTGATCAGAGGCCAGTAGCCATCAGGCGCTCAGAACGACTTAAGCAGCAAAAAGACCGACTTCGTGACTAAGTTTTGCTGCGTGTGTGTCACTTTGAATATTGAAGTTTTTTAGCGATGCGGGCTATTTCGCTTAAGGCCATTTCAGTTATTTTGACTTTTGGTATTTGGGTCACAAAATGGTAGGCCAAAAGTGGTTGTTTCTCTGCATGGTGCTGCCCTGGGTTGTCGCAGCCTTAGATTATCTCCCTTCTTGTGTGGCAAAGGAGCTGGGTTTTTTTTGTTTGTTTGTTTGTTGTTTGTTTTTTTTGTTTGTTTGTTTGTTTTGTGGCATCAGTTTCTCGGATCAATGGAGCACCTAAGGTGGTAGTTTGTTTTTGTTTTTTTAATTTTTCTTTTTTTTTCCTACGGCCAAAATCCACCTCTTCATTTTTGGTGCTTCACACTGTCCTCTTCATCTGCCAAAAAAAAAAAACAAAAAGCGAAAAAAAAACAAAAGTATTTTGCACAACAGGCTTCTTTTGTGTTTGTTTTTTTTTTTTGTTTTGTTTTGTTCCCCTTTTCTTTCCCAACCAATCTCTTACATACCATGCATAGTCTGTGTGTTTATCTTACAAATGGATATATTTTTGCTGTTTTAGTGTTTTGGCAATTGATACAAAGTGTCTGGTTTGTTAATGTTCTAATGTGTGGTGTACTGGCACACTCACTCGGATAATGTGTTGCTTATACAAAGGAAACAACATAGATGAGACAAAGGACTTAATTATTTTCAGTTATTCATTTTGTTTTACACATACACCTGCACACACTCTCTCCCCCTCCCCCCTCCTCCCCCCCTCCCCCCCCCCCCCCCCCCCCCCCCCCCCCCCCCCCCCCCCCCCCCCCCCCGCCCTTTCTCTCTCTCTCTCAATATGTTAATAATGGAAGTTACCTGTTTAAGACACAATACAAAAGCAAAAATTATGTGTAATCACCCACTGCCGTATATCGCCTGAAAAGGATATCACTGGTCCCGATTGCTCGTCTCCCTCTCCCTCCCCCTACCCAAGCGCATGAGCGCTCATCACGTCACACCACCACTACCACCATCACCCACCCCACCTCACCGCTCATCCACCCCCACACCCACTCGCCATATCCACCCGCACCCACTCCCCCTCCCCCCTTCCCAAAACAAACAAACAAACAACAACAACACACACACACATATAAAGAGAGAGACAACAAGAGAGAGAGAAGAGAGAGAGAGAGAGAGAGAGAGAGAGAGAGAGAGAGAGAGGAGAGAGAGAGAGACCCGTTAGGCAGACAGACGGACCGACAGACAGACGGACAGTGACGGCTTCTTTTAAAAGAATTTAGGGATCTAGTTTAATACATATAATCTCACCAGTTGTCCCTCCTCTCCTCCCTGATGGAGCCAATCTTATAAGTGAAAAGAGGCAAAAGGAGCTGTTCGCAGGGCCTTGGGAATTTTTTTTGTGAGAGTGACAGTTTTTACGTGTGTGGACGCAACTGAGCGAGTTTATTGTCACGATTTGTGCATATGAGTGTGCATGTCTGGTACCTGGGAAGACTTTTTTTTTTTTGTTTTGTTTGTGCAATTCCCAGATGGATTTTAGAATAGTAGTTTGCTTTTTGGTGGTATTGATGTTTTTTGTGTAATTGTTTATGGGATGATGATGAAGTGGGTTTTTTTTATTTTTTTTTCTCATTTGTTCTCCTGTGGTTATGTGCGTTAATAGGGGCCATTAACGTTAAGCAGGGGGTGTGTGTGAGCGGGATGGAAAATCCTCTAAATTTCCCGTGCGTTGACACACTTAGTACACCATAGGTAGGTGCATGCAGCATGGATGGTCCCTGCTATCGCTTTGTGGCGTAAGCGTTATGGAAAGAACCGTGCCCATTGTCCGAACCATCCATCCACTCACGCCCTTGTTTAACATTTGCTTGACTCATGTGGACTAACATGCTTCCCTTGTGTCAGGGATTTCGTCACAGAGACATTGAGGAAAGAGGACGTTTGGTTCACTGCGTAAAGTGAACGATCGGCCATTTGGCACAGGAGTCTGGACTGTCAGTAATTGGTTAAGTATAATGATGTTGTGTGTTCTTTTTTTTTTTAATATTTGTTCAGTCCAGAATGACAACTCTCCGACTTTTCTGACTCGAGTTGAGTAGACCGATTGGAAGAGCTAGTTTTTGTGAACAGACATGCTATGCCGTGCTTATTAATGGAGACTTAAATTTACGTTAGCGTTGTGTGTCCTACACAAGCATGAATTCGAAAATGAATGTCTGTTGTGGATTTACGTTCTAAATCCTTTGGTCGGTGATCCCCTTAAATCCTTTGTGTAAGGATGGGAATTTTTTAGCGAGAATATATATTGTTCTTAGATGTTGTTTGGTTTGATCCAAAGACCAGACCCCGTATACTGTGTTTCTGTTTTGCTTAATAGCACCATGTGCTCATCATTTGAAAACATTACATTGTGCTAGTTATGTAGTGGGGAAACCAAATCGCATCATTTCAGCTTGACGTCACCCGAGAGATGCGTGGTTGGCAGCAAGATTGTGAATGAAGAAAGAAAAAGAAAGACCCGAAAGTGCTGGGGAGACCCAGAGAAGCACTGTCTCCCACCTGCCTTTAGAGCACCCCTGTACCACCCTTGGAGGCCTGCGCTGTGTTGACGATGGGTACACCTGCTCCATTAAGATATAAAGGGACATAGTCCTGTACCACCCTTGGAGATGGGGAAGGACATAACTGCAGACCAGGGTAAATGACTACAGGATGCAACTCATAATAGCCCTTAAAGTAGCATCATCCCCATGGGTGTACCAGCCCGTATTGCATGACTGCAGAGCCCCACCGGCGAAAAACACCACCCTCCAGCTGTCGAGCACACCCCACAGACCCAACCACCCCTGCCCACGGATAGATGAAGACAGTGCAACTCCAGACACTGCCAAGCTTTTACCATACAGTCTTATGTGCCCTCGAGAGAATCCAAAGTTTGTGAATGTCATCTGCTACTGGCTAGCTGGGTGTGTGATGTACTGAACCTAGTACAGCCCGTGTGATTTTTGTGACGTAGATCACTGGGAAGATGTCCAACATGTTGTGTGTTGGATGCAATGTTTGTGTGTTGTCTTGCCTTTAAAAGACATGTGTGTATTGTGTGTGACAGGCAGCTTATGCTTTTGTAGACATGCCAGTGGCAGGACGATTACAGAAAATGTTGTAGAGGCGAGAGACTGCTGACAAGTGGCTAATTTATGTTGATGAAAGGGCAGTAATTCATGTTAGATTAAGGATGAAGAGGTGCTGAATCACGCCCTCTCTCTCTCTCTCTCTCTCTCTCTCTCTCTCTCTCTCTCTCTCTCTTCCCTAGTTTTTTATGCCTTTAGTTGTTTTTTTTTTTTGTAATTATCATTTTGTTTTTCATATAATTATCATTTTATGAAAACGATAACTTTGATGCTGTTGGTGATGTATGTTGACGCCGGTAGCAGTGTGTAAGTTCCCTCTTGTTTTGAATGAGAAGAGAGTGCGCCTCGAGGGTGATTTCTTGTTGACTAACAAGAGCCTAACTGGTTTATTCGTAAAAGACTGGCGGGCTTCAAAAGGGGGAATATCAGTGTCCAACGGAGTTAAGGGTTTTCCCCTCTTATTGTTGGACTGTGCATGTTGTTGGACAGGTAGTTGCTGCTACCAGTGGGGTTGTGCTGGTGTTTAATGAAGAAAGAAACCTACAAGGGAGACAAGAACGAATCGTGGGGTCTGCGTCCTATGGGAGTTGATGAATGTCAGTGCACACTCTACATGCACGAACCCCAGGCTCCCGTCCCGTTTAGATAAGGTTAATTCGTTTTTGAAAATTTGCCAGTCAATACATATTAGCCGTATACAACACACAAAAATCGTGTTTTCTGAAGAAACTGCGCTTTTTGGAATTCGTAGACAAGAAAATATTGACAGACATATACTACTGAAAATAAATCATATTGTGATTAATGCAAAGATGTGTATAAGCATTTTACAGAAAAGCAGAATCTAAGCTGCTAATTTTAATCATATTAAAAAAAAATCAAAAGCAACTGAGGAAAATATAAAGAGCTTTCATACATGCATTCACTTTTACACACACACACACACACACACACACACACACACACACACACACACACACACACACACACACACACACACACACACACACACACACACACACACACACACACACACACACACACACACACACACACACACACACACTCACACACACAGAGTTACAAATATATGCACGTGCTTGTGCATTTTGCGTGCATGCACATGCACTATAGCACTCTCACTCACAGGTACACATACACATACATGCAAGCACACATACAACACAGTCTTGGTGACGTTTCTTTCATAAAGGTAGTGACCCCAAGGTAAATATGCTTTTCGTCGTTGTCTACTCTGTACTTTCTTGCACTTTTTCGTTTCCGTATGTGTAAGACTGTTGCACATGGGGATGTGGAAAATAGGGGGGATCATGCATACACTCTTTTCGCCATAAGGTTGGCTTCATTGGGGAAAGCCAATTGGTGAGACGACATGCAACAAACTCCTAAAAGCATTTAAAAAGACGTCTCTGCCCCGTCTGTCTGACTGTCTGTCTGCCTGTCTATTTGTCTGTCTGTCTGTCTGTCTGTCTCCTCTCCTCTCTCTCTCTCTCTCTCTCCTCTCTCTCTCCTCATCCTCTCTCTCTCTCTCTCTCCTCTCTCTCTCTCTCTCCCCTCCCCCCTCTCCTCTCTCTCTCTCTCTTTCTCTCTTCTTTGTGTGTGTGTGTTTTTTTTTTTTTTTTTGGAGGGTGGGGTGGGGTGGATGGGTGTTTGGGTGGTGGGGTGTGGTGGTGGTGGCGGTGGTGGTGTGACGTGAGGAGCGCTTACGCGCTTGGGTAGGGAGACTGAGAGGGAGACGGGCAATTGGGACCAATGATTTCCTTTCAGGGCATGTGTACAGACGGAATTAGTTGTCTACGCATAAGTTTTTGCTTTGGTACCGTGCCTGTAACATGTAACTACCATGTTAACATATTTGAGAGAGAGGGATGGAGAGAGAGAGAGAGAGAGAGAGAGAGAGAGAGAGAGAGAGTGTGTGTGTGTGTGTGTGTGTGTGTGTGTGTGGTGTGTGTGTGTGTGTGTGTGTAATACAAAATAAATGAAAAACTGAAAATAATTAAGACTTTTGTTTCACCTATGTTGTTTCCTTTGTACAAGCAAGACATATCAGAGTGAGTGTGCCAGTACAACCACACATTAAAACATTAACAAAGCCAGACACTTTGTATCAAAACGCCCAAAACACTAAAATCAGCAAAAAGTTTGCCCAATTGTAAGGGAACATACAGACTATGCATGGCGTGTACGAGACTGGTTGGGGAAAAGAAAAAATAAAGTAGTAGTGGAATTTTTTTTTTTTTTTTTTTTTTTTTGGGGGGGGGGGCTTTTCAATTCAGATGAAGAGGACAGTGTGAAGCACCAAAACCTGAAGAGGTGGATTTTGACCTGGGGGAGGAGGGGGGGGAGGGGAAGAAGAAAAGAACACACACAAAAAATGACCGCCTTATAAATTGTATGAAATAGACTTACTTATCATTGTGAAAAAAGCGGACATTTTCCTACTGTTCAGGCTGGGTTTAGAAAAGGCCGATCGACTGTTGATCACCATGTAAAAAACTTACAACTCAGATCAAACGTCAATTTGCCCGGAGAAAAAATATACTAGCACTTTTTTTCGATGTCAAAAAGGCGTATGATCAAGTCTGGCATGAGCGACTTTTATATACACTTAAAATGATAGGTCTCTCTGGTTACATTTATGATTACTTCAAAGAATTTCTGGCTAACAGAACAAGTCAAACAAAAATAGGAAATACATATTCTAGCAAGAGACTTGTGGAGATGGGCATCCCTCAGGGTTCTGTAACTGCCCCTTTGCTTTTTTAATATCCTAGCGCATGATCTCACAAAACGTATTTCTAAAAATTCCAGTTTAGTTCAATATGCTGATGACGTATGTTTATGGGTGAATGTTTCTTTAAATACACACTTTAAAACACACACCACACACACACACACACACACCACACACACACACACACACCACCTTTAAGGTCAATTTACATACATTATATATCAAAGAGACTTAGACAGTATCGCTAGACTTATGTTTGAGAATGGGTTATGTCTGTCTGCTGAGAAATCTCATATGATGCTTTTTATGCTGGTGGAAG